>JAGDQP010029752.1:0-23127 GCA_022664845.1 Lepisma saccharinum | reverse complement strand
ATTCCCCAAAGTGCATGAAATATAATGAATACTACTGACATTTCCTTTAGTCAGTTTTCTCGTAATTACTTAAAATCTATGAGAAAAAATGGAACAGCAATCCTTCTCTTTAAATTCTCGACGGCATAATGAAAAGCATAGAAAAACACTTTTAATTATCTCCATACCATCAATTTATATCAACATTTTATATTGCGACAAGTTTTCTCTAACACTCACCTGTTAAATATGACCCTTCTTATTGTATCTGTTTATGCATCCAAAAGCGACACAACTCATTACCATTTTAAGAATCACTGAAAAGCACAAAGAATGATCTGATTATTTGCATATTTGTGAACGCCATACTTCAATTTTATTCCATACGCAATATGGCGGACCGTGATACATACCACCGAGGTAGTGGCCATTTTCGGCTTCAATTTATTTTCGAAGTAAGGATACGTTTGGGCGTCTCCTATTTTAATTCCTCCATGCTTGACACCTATAAAGTATTTCGGAAGGGTAACTTTTTTGAAAATTCTTTTATGAAATCTTGCATGCGTTCACAGAATTGTGTTGGCACCAAACAAAGTAAAACAAACTTTTTCAATAATCTTTCGTTACTAATTCGTGATACACTGATTTTTAATACGTTTATTCCGATACTTAAAGACGGTAACTTTTAAATTCACTGATTTAAAATATTGGGGAGATATATTTCAAAAGTAAAAATTGAGAAAAGGTAAAGCTACCTCTGCGCGATGCACACATTCCGTAAAAGTGTATGGGGATAAGTAGGTAGCGTTCCATGTATTCTCGACCTACAGGACGTAGTGAGGTGTGGTAGTCACTGGTCAGTCTCACGCTCGACCGCCTTTACCTCCCAAGCTGTCGAAGAGTACCAAGGACACTCTGGTACTCAATTTGATACACCTCAAAGCTCCAGGAATGGGAAAACTGAAGTAAAACCTACAGCGTTCGGACAGCGATAAAGAAAAAAAAATAGCTTTGGAACAACTTCCCGCTAATTAGTTAATATTTAAGCAATATTTGAAAAGAACGGAGACATTTTCCCCCTTAAATTAACCTGGCATTATTCTAAAGTGAGAAGATATAAGTAAGGACTGTAGTTTATTCTTTCATAATGGTGCAAACTTCGGTAATTAATAATTTACATCAAAGTAATGAAAATGTTGCTCTAAATATATCAAAATTATGCATTGTTTCGGAGCTACAGGCGCTCCAAGTTAAAGTGGCATCGCCACAAATGACGTGATAACTCAACACTTTGACGTAAGCGGTGTTGACTTAGCAAGCCACACTCGAAGTAGTAACCGATACATCTATATAAGCAATGTTTATAATTGGGAGAGTGCCACATTTACAGGTTTCGCAATATAAAAATATTGTCAGAGAATTAATTGGGTTAGTAGGGCCTACATAAATTGCCTAAAGCTCCGGAGGTAGTTGTTTACATAAAAAGTAAGAAAAAAGTTAGTTTGTTGAAATGTTAGGTGTGAGGAGTTTCGTAACTACAGGAGCTCAAATGTAGGATGGCATCGTCTCAAATGACCATTAATTGTTGCAGCCTTAATATAGAAGAAGAGAATAAAGATAAGGTGGAAAAAACAAAACAATTATTGAACACTGTCAGTAAGAACATTGTCACAAGCGGCTGATAACAACTGCTGAGCTTTTAAGGAAGTGACCTTCAGTTGCTGGTAAAATGGGTTTCAAAGCACCCTGTTCAATAGACCTATTCTGGAACTGGAACTATTTTGCAGCATGGAAACGGAAGAGAAAATGTACTTGATCCTGATCATCAAAGAGTCATTAGCGAAATTGGTTTTATGTAAAATATTTGTGTGTGGGTGGGTAGGGTTCGCAATGACAGGAGTATGTTGTTTGTTAATACCGCGTTTCGTGGAAACGACGACTATACAATACAGGTAGAAAGTTACGCATGAAGTGGAAAGTTGAAACAAATTGATATAGACTTTAATTTGCTATATAAAGGTAGAATAATATATCTTATTATCAATTGTGGTAACGCTGGAAGAGTTTGTGTTGTAGAAGAAATTGCACAGGTTTTGGAAAGACAAGATGGAGTTGGACTTATGTGTTGCGAGTCAAGGACAAGTGAATACGTTAGTGGCAGAATGGTTGTTGAATTTCTGTGTTGATAGATAGTAGTCGCTGAAACTTGTAAATTTTGCTCATCTACGACACAACTAAATTTGTTTACTTTTCATAAGCGTTGTGTATATATTTTAAAGGAAATCTTTTACTGTTAAATAATTATAAATCAACGCGTACCTAAGATAGTTTTTTGGTGCAACTTGTGTTGTACGTAGCTTGCGGTCATTCTGGAAATTGACGTCCAAGCTATCCGGTGCGTAAACTCTCCTCCCTAAATAGGATAGTTTGGTCAAGCGAGAAGTAGGAATGTTTAGTCAGTACATTTATTTAATAGAATTGCGGAAAGTTATGTAGGGCTAGATTTTGGTGTCATCTTTGGAGGTATACACTAGTTGACGGAGGAATATACTATGTGCAGAACATACAATTCTTTTCCTCTGTCCACTTGCGATTGTATTAGTAAAGTTTAAACACACTGCCAGGAGCAGGATATGTAACATTTGATAATAATATTCATTCTGCTTTAGCTAATAACTGTTTGCAATTCAACAGTTTATAAAGTTTTGAATCGCAGCAAATATTCCCTATTTGGTATATACTATCGAATGTTATCTTACTTTCATGCGGTCTTTTCTACCCATGTGCGCAATTTTACTTACACTAGCATTAGAGTTTCCTCAATCATTATCATTATCAATAGCATATAGTGACGTCATTGTGTATAAGATACTAAAGTATGTATTTTGAAATTTTTGAGACGTTTGCATACAAAATATGAATTTTAGTGATATTTTAGTTGTGCGTAGTCTCTCCTGGCTTTCCCCTATAACTGCATCTAGTAAATATACTGGCTACGGGACTACGTATACGGAGCGACAATACTAACTTATTTTACCTTTCAGAAAAAAAAAATAATCATTTCAATCACAGGTTCAAGTGTGCCGGACTTATTGTATGGCGTGGTTTGGAACCCACTTCGCCTTGTCCCGTCCTTAGAAGCTCACCAGTTTGTTTCTGTTGTCTTTAACGATTCTTACTGATGATGTGCATTAATAGTTTTGGTCCCTATTTGATTTGCCCTCTTCCTCATTATTAGATCAGTTGCATTTGATAATGTCACTATAATTTCTGTTACGTTGAATGTGAGCACCATTTGCCATTCGTAGAGAATTAAAACAATGTTCCGATGTAGCTGAAAAAATAAGAACAATTCTAATTGTTTCTGGAAGGATTGAAACAAATATACATTGGGAAAAAGAATAGTAACGAAGTGCCTTAAACATCTTAGCCATGAGTGCTTCGCAAGGATGCTTTCAATCCAGAGGAATTCAATTTACCGCTGCGATTGTAGCAAGTTTGTTCAGCTTTTGTCTGTGCGCATTCCCCAGAAATGTGATCCACATATATTTCTTCACTTATATCATTTCATGCTTTCAGTACTATGCGGGAATTCTGTCAGACTCCCAATGGAGACTGTCTCCGTAACAAATCGTCGAGTACACGCCCCAACTTTAAAATTTTTACTGATAGGAATCTAAATAAACCCTGCAAGACTCTACTTACACCCCATTATCTTTGGATTTACGCTATTCAAACTGAAAATCCAGGCGGAATCCCTGGTTCCATTTCCATCTCGCTGTTACTATATATTTGGAAGAGATAGAGCAGTCTTGTAATAGGGTGGAGTAGTTTTCGATTTCCGGTGTCAGCCAAGCTGATCAAGGTTCTTGCTCTTCTACATCACACCATAAAATTCAGAAATGGCATCTAAGTCAGGCTGATTATTTCCATAAATTTTCCCCTGCTCTTATTGTTAATATATTCAGTGTCAAATGTCCGGAATCGGTCTGTATTTGGAGATCGTTAAATAAATAAATAATATTTATTGCTACCAAAAGTACTCCTTCTCCAACAGTACTATAAATTTTTCCGAGTCAAACATGTTTTTGATTCGGCAACTGACAGTCGAATCAACTGAAATTTAACTTCGTGGTATGTTTTCTCTTCTCCACAATATTTGAGTCTTGTTTCGTGAAGCTATAAGTGAATACATTTTAGACGATTTCTTCTTCCAATAATACTGTACGTTGCAAGTTATGACCAGATGTCAATTCCCGGAATATCATTGTTTCGTCCGTCCCTCTCTTTTTGTCTCACTCTCTATATATATTTCTCCAATCACTGCTTTATAGAATTCTGCATGGCGGAGGGAAATATATATTTATTTGCTATCCAGAACTGACTAAGCGAAAATCTAATGTATAATGCGTTTTCGAACTTCACTAGTTTGCATTTCAGGTAGATTCTTCGCTGATTATACAAGCCTGGAGAGTTCAGTGAAAAAAAAATGGTCTGTTAATTTTCTCAAATAGAACCAAAGGTATTGCCTTAAATTGCAAATCATGTGCTATATTAGAGCAAAAAAACTTCTGTTATATTACTTCGAATTGCGTGTTTCTAGAGCTACGCAATTTGGTGGGAGAGAAACTTACTTTCCAGAAATTGAGAAAATTTTAATTTTGGAACTAGAACAAGAACTGTATTTTAATATTTAGTTATGAAGTTTCAGATTGATATATATTTTCAACTATTTTACAGGGAAATGAATACGTACATAATTTTTATACAAGCAAACAGCTGATATTTAATGTAGCTATAGGAAGTATATAGACCGCGTTTTACTTTAATTTAACTTGATTTTGGCCTGACGGACCTTCATGTACTGTAGATTTTCATCCCTTATTACTGAGGTTGGATTTGTAGATTGCGTAGCCTTTTAGACTATAATTGATATATTTTAGTGTTCAGGTCTGCCGGCCTATTACTTTGAAATATAAGGTTAACTTGAATTTACATTGTGATATGGGACTTGGGAAGGACGAACTGCAGTATACCAACTTGAAGTTAGTTACTAACTTGGAAATATTAATTTCATTCTACCATCGAGAGATACGATGCGTGGCCTTTGTTCTGGCAGGAATCAAAGTGTAATCGAGCTTGGTTGAAAGTATTTAGGTAACGAAACGGCTAACGCTTAAGGAAACATTTTATGGTTTCAACATGACGTAAAACATGCCTTTTTTGTTTTAATTTTCTTGATGGTTTACCAGATTTGGTAATTCCCTGGAAGTTGGAGAGTTTGTCATTATTTACTTAGATTGATGCTTTTGTTTGAAACAAGGCCGTATCCGCTAGGCAATGACTAACCTGTGTTATAAGGGTGTGGCACCCTGGAGCTAAGGTTTTTACAAGGACAACTACAAGTCACCATTAGAAATTTTATGCCTTGTATTTTTTTCTGAAATAAAGTTTTTAAATAGATAAGAAGTTAGAGGGAGCGTTATAGTAGGCAATTCGTGTTGAAACCCGACAAAAGGCAATAGCTCTGCCTCGGCCTTTAGATTTTAGACGTCTGGTCGAAGGAGGAGCTTCTTGATTATTATGTAAGGCATTGAATGGTTTTAGTTAGTTTTGACATTGGGGGAGAAGTTAACGTTAGATTACTTTTATAAATTTATTTTTTAAACTTGATTTAATTTAGTTTAAGGCTAGGCGTTGTGAACTTGGATATTTTAAGTGATGCAATTAATGTGCAAATTAATTTATTTGTAGTTAAATTGTGTTTTTATATTTTAACTATTAAACACAATAATTAAATCAGCTCTGTATCGTATGTTCGTTATTTACCTACTTATTTACTAAGTGCGGGTAAAGTTTTTTATTTTTTTTATTGGGACAAAGTTTTCTATAATTTTTGTACTTTAATATTTGTGGATTACACGGTGCGTGCATATGTTTAAGAGATCTTTAAATATATTGAATTTTATTGATTGTACACAATTTTTCTATGGAGTTTGCATTAATGTTTGTTAACTTAGAACTTTACTGAGCTTATCATTACTACATTTATTTGAAAATCGTTTATTTTACATATTAAGCTTGTTATTTGTTTCGGAAATATTTTTTATGTTTGGATGATGCCTATTTTGCGGGAAGTTTGTTTTATACCGTGTTCGAGGCCTGGGAAATTATATTACAATGTTTGTTTGACGATAGTTTAGTAATTTAACTTCTACAATGCTTTTTTGTTGTTATACATGTTAGTAGACCGGGTTTTACTGAGTTTTGGTTGTACAGAGATAATTATTATTTTGTGGATTAGTATTATTTAGCTAGGTTTATTTTTAGAACTTTAAATTTTTGAGATAACTGGCATTGAATGTTGGACTAGTTCTATTTTGCTTAGAGGCTGAAATTTGTGCATCAGTTTTTAGTGCGGTCATTAACGAGGCTGTGTTTTACTAACTTTGTGTTTTATACATTTGGATTGGTCAGCATCGTTCTCTTTTAACACTTGGCGGATATTTTTTGCGGATGGGGCTGGGTTTTTTTATTTACGTCACTTATGATATTTAATTCGGCGTTTTGGCTAATAACTTTGGCCGTATTTTGTTGTTACTCTGGCTAAACTTGACTGATATTTGCTATTATTATTCTTTAAGGTTTTGCTAACAATATTATGCTTCCTACGTGGGGCACAGGTTTTTAACTGGGCGAGGGGATTGGCAGACTGGTTAGCTTCTGCTTGATTTGCAGTACAGGGTACTACAGGGTTTTGCTATTTATAACGTCATGACGTGGATTTGGGATGAAGTTTATTTGTTTAGCATTTGTGGTAGTTTTGCTGGATGCCCGGGGTTTAGCTCTGGCTGGCCTGGCTTCAGCTCTGGATAACAATGGAGGCTGGCCTCCATTACCTTTAGGTAACATGCCTGTGTTTTTTGTTTATGGTGGTTAAGAATGGGAAAGAGAAGAATTTTTATAAATGGATTTTAGGATTTTAGGTTTACTTAAAAGCTTTATTATTATTGTTTGAATGGAGATGGTTTTAGCCTTAGTTATTTTTATGTTAATTGTGGTTGGTTTGAACTTGGTTGTTATGTTAGGCTTAAGTTAGCTTTTATTTTTTTATTTAGATGTATTTTGTGTTTAATTACTTTTATTACTGGGTGTTAAGTAGTTTATGTGGGTAAATTTATTTGGTTATTTTATTTGCACGGATTAGTACTAAATTGCAATATATTTTAATGTTCTTCATTACTTTATGTAGAATGTTTCGCGCATTTAAAAATAGAATAGCCAGTTTAGAAACTAACTACGTATGGTAACAATTTCACGGGGATTTTTTTTGTACAGGAATTTGCTTACAAAGCTGCATCTTTGCACATTGAAAGGTATGCTTTTAAATTTTTTGCTTAGTAATCAGATTTTTAGGTTAAAGGTTTGGCTGCATGTTATCTAACAAATTTTTACGAGAAACAAACATAAAAGGAGGAATTTGGCAATTATAGCGCTTCGAGGCAGAAATTTTAAGTTAGCAGCGAGCGAGAAAGCTGTTGTTGCTAAGTTATTAGAAAGCTACTTTTGTTGTGTTTTTTTTTAAGAAGCACGTGTACTTTGTTTTTATTTTTGGAATCAAGGGAGCCAACTTTAAGCATGTGTCGTTAATTTTCGTTTTTTACAGTTGGCACGTATGCACAGTGGATGGGCAGTGTTTTTTCGTGTGCATTGACAACTTTTTTGAGTGATGTTGATTTTTTTGAATTTGTGTTTTAGTTGTAATATATTGGAATATTTTTTTGTCTCCACGGTACACGTGTTAATAAGTTCGTGTATGTGCGGAAGTAAATATTAGAGGCTAGAGAGAGAGAGAGAGAGAGAGAGAGAGAGAGAGAGAGAGAGAGAGAGACACTACAGTTTTATATTTTGGTGGCTTTCGATTTACTTCCACAGCTCCTTTGTGGTCTTATGTATGTAAGCTGTGGCTATTTTGTAGAAAAAATTATAAAGCATGTAAAAGTTATAAACCATTTACTTTAGTTATTTTTACTTTATTTAATTTTAAGATGTTGCAAACTTATATAATGTTTAATAAGTTTTGTTGTTCTGTCAGGGGGACTGTTTTCGTAAGTGCTATTTTAATGTTTTTAGGCAACTTTGGCCGTTCGAATTTTGGTTTTGTTTAAGGGCTTTAAGCAAGTCCTCATGGCTAGCATTGGTGATATGAGGAAAGTGGGAGTTACTGGATGGGAATTTTTACACATGTGGTGCCGGTTTATTACACGAAAGCGCGTGAATCAAGTAACAACGAGTAACGAGGTAACTCCAGCAGAGAAGTACACGTAGAACCTTAGAAGAACTGAGAGCAGAATTTTCGAGTTTTCACATGAATCTAGTATTCCATTGGTTCTAATGATCATACTGATTTTGGAGACTAAATTCGACTAAAAAATGTGCGTATTAAATTCGTGTAAATTCGGTATAACTGGATTGACGACCTGTAAGTTTCTCTCTTGCATGTTGTTTCTTTGTGTACCTTCACGTTCTTTCTTCACTTCTTCAGTAAGAACATGGACGATACGTGAGTCGTGACAAACAATAAAACAAGCTGAAATAATTTCGTTCATATTATTGTACTATAACCAGTGCTGGATTTGCAATTCTGTCGTCATTTTTCTTTAATATGTATTCTGAGTTATAATGTTAATTGCAACAAGTTATTTATAATTTTCGGGAATTTAATCGTGTCGTATCATATGTCTATTTGATTTATTAAAAATTAATTAATCTTAAGGTTTTTCAGTTCGTTAAATCATTGCAACATTGTTTAATTAGAACTCAAACTATCTGCTACTTTAACGCGTGTTTTGACTATATTTTCACCGCTTTCAATATTCAAGATCATAACGTTCTTTGGTGCTCCACACTTTTCTGCGTGTTAATTTGGATTATTATTGTAGGTAGAACAATGTGTACACGGAATAGTGTTTTCTCCCAGAACCAGTTTACTATAAAAATTATATACAATTGCTATACAAGTTAATAAAATGAGTGTATCGAACGTGGGACTATAGTGCGTTTATAGAAACTTAGGACCTTCTTCTTGTTTGATGATCAAAACCTCAGAGAAGTAGGTTGAGTTTCCGTTCCGATCTGAGTATGAAGGATTGCTCCGACTCCGTTGCGATTCGAGAGCAGGAAGGTTTGAAATGTGACCACCCGGGCGAGGAATAATACTGGTATCCTCGGTGTTCCGATATTTATAGGTCTTTTGGGAGTGGTTCTTTAAGTCCCTCCTTTGGTTGTGCTGGCTCAATCTGGCGGCGATACCAACTCCATCTACGGTTGTTGCTTGAACTGTCATTGTCGTCTGCTCCTGCGATGAATTTTGTCACTTTTTACTATCTGCTTAGGTTACTTGTAGTACACACATTTATTTACATGACATAGTACACATTTTTGTTGTTTGTTTACATCTTGAGTGGATGGCATGTGCTCGCAGGCACGCGGACATTTACAACATATCGATTGCTTAAAAGGCATGATCTATTGGGATTATACTGCGGAAATTATTAACATGGAAGTTCAATAAAAGTTTCATTCTTTAATTACTTTTTGGTTAGAGTTTGATTTTTACTTCCATAAAATTCGAGTATAAGTGCGTTATAAGTTTTTGAATTTGAATTTAATTTTGAAGCAATTAGGCAACTTTTGTTCAGACTTGATGTATGATGATTGGTGGAATGAAGAAAGTGAGAGGAAACTGGAGAACCTCAAGAAGACCCACACACATTTTATTTGTCCACTAAAAAGCCCACATAGCTCGAGCAGGGTTTGAACTGACGACACCAGGCACCAGAGGTGAGCCCTCTTACCGTTGATCCACCGCGGCCCTAGTGCTTTATGAACTCAGTATTTTCATCCACTTTTATCCTAAAAAATCATTTGAAATAAAGTTTATTGATTCTAAAGTTTATTTTTATTTTCTCCAAAATGTTGACCTCTAAAGAGATGATGGGTAGTGAGTTGAAACAGTCATGTTTAAACGAATATTTTACTTTTCTGAACCATGAGAGCTTACGCTTCGCTGGACAGATGGACAAAGGAGTACAGAAGAACATTCGGTATACCCTACTACTTACGGAGATAGAGCTATTACTGTTACAGCACTGCTAAACTTAGGTTCTCAAAGAGTTTAGAATGTTGCCATGAATCAAAGTAAAATTATTCGCGAGCTACCTTCAAATTACAGGAAAAGTTATTAAAAAGGCGCCACCCCTGAAAGTCTACCGCCGTAGGCAGCGGTCTAATCTGCATATCCGTAAATTCGCACCTATCAGTACAGAAAACATGTTTCCTTTTAACATGCGTATTGCTGGATTTATTTCGTAAATTAATTGCGATCGTATAATATCATTCGAGTTTTATTTTGTAACATCATTTGCCAAACAAACAGACGGTGGGAGGAAATGAGCTGGTGTCTTTCATCGTTTAACAACACAACTCCAGTACTTTCTTCTCTTGGATAACGAGAAGTTGCTAAACTTCTCCATACGTACAATATTTGTCGGCGCGTGAGCGTAGAAGTTATATTGAATATACGAGATGTGCAAGGAAACGAATACCCTTTCCTGTTGAATAGGACAAACAGACGATAAGGACTTAGCGTGATTGATATTTCACTGCAGTATGGCAAGACATTAATTTTCACCATCCAGAGTTGCCTATTCCGTACCTATGTAACTAAGTTATCTAGAAAACAAGCGTTAACCTTTTTTAGGATAAATTTATTTACATTATTATCTATTTGCTTTCGACTAGGATTTTTTTCTACAAAAGGAAAACAAATCTAAGTAGCAAAAGCGCTTTTTTTGGGATTTACCTGGTAAACTATGCATTCTTTAAATAATAGCATAACGATTTTTGTATTACAGCCTTGCAGTTCAACTGGAACAAATACCAACGATCTAGATAAATTTATAAAGACATTAAGTTACGACGAAATTATTTCATCGATAGAAATCGTTCAACAACTACAACAGGCTTTACTCGTCGCCAATAAATGTGAAAGTGAAGAAGAATACCGAGAAATTGATAGAGAGATAGAACAAGAGAAAGTGTTCCAAAGTGTCTCTGATTCTTACTCTGAGGAGCGTTTGAGGGACCAGACGTTTCATTTGCAAGTTAGTAGTTTAAAGTAGTATTTCTACTTTTAAGATTTAATTATAAATTTCTGCTTTTATGTGTGTTGTGTGGATTTGAGTCTTGTGTATGTTGTGCAAATGATACTCAATAGGAATATCATGTTTTGGATAACTTTTAATGTTTCAACATTCATGACTCGTCCTTTGTATGCTTTATTTGGAATTTCTTAAGGGCCGGTGGCATTGGAACTAAAAACATGCATTAGTTTACAACTCTTCCTCGGAAACTATCATTTTGAACAATATACAGCGCTGCATCACAGGTTTCTTTTAAAGATGTTCCACTTTAAAGATTTTTTTTATCGACAGGATTTTTATTAATTTAATTATATTTTTTAATGTGCAGTATTAAGATATTTTACTATCTGCAACTTTTAGTATTAAACATTGCCGAATTTTTAAGACCTATTTTTGTATGAATATATGATACAAAAACAAATAATATTTATCTGGTTTTCTCTTAAAGCTCTTCCTTTCGAGACGCAGAGGTGGAGATGAAATCCTGTTGTTACAACAGTAAATAAATATGTTTATGAATCCCTTAAATCGCACACCAGACAAATGCATGGATAGTACACAAATAGGGCTGGATGTGTACCTTCCAACATTGTCTCCACACACTATCGCGGCTAGAGCCATAGGGTCCTAAATATTTAAATTTCAAACTCAAATTGAAATTCATGAAAGTATTGCGTAGTGCTGTTACCGCCCATAAAATTCATTTTATATTATGAAAGTAATGCGTTTGGAACTCGATTTCTATTATTAGGGCAATAGTTAAAATATTCAGGTGGATTTGTGAAGTTATCATTTCACATCACGTCAGCATTTGCTTCACCTATGAAACTTTCATTGCAAATTAAAAAGATTTCAAAAAGGAATTTGCGTCGATTCGGTGAAAATACGCTCTTTTATCAGATTGGTATCACCATTAATTCAATGGTAATACATTTCGGCTTTTAATATTGAATATAACAAATCGATTTTCATCAATATTACGTTAATATCATTTGTTTTTTTTGACGGGAAACAACCATTTTATTATATTCTTTAATAACTAGTCGTCTGTGAGATTGAAATTGGAATATCGCATGAATCCCCCCCCAAAAAAAAATCGTTCGAGCGTTTTCTGTCCTTTTTAATAATTCCTTTCTACCAATTTGGTCTGAGCGATATGTTACATAATAAAACTTAAAGAAAATATTTCTGTAATGATACCTAATCTTGCAGCTCATGAAGCAATTGTTACTTTTTTTCTTATTCAGGGTTGTAGTGGAGCATTTAAATCTGAGAACGAAGATATATCCGAAAATAGAAAGAACGAAAATTCCAGTCGAGCGGATAGCGACATGGTGTCCAGTATAATCACAGATTTATTCCAGCTGCTTCAATCAGATACAGAAAATCCAACAGAAGGTGCATCGTTTAACTGTAAAGGAGCTGAGAGTATTAGCCATATAAAGGAAGAAAGCTCTGAGAGTAAAGGAGATTTAGTTCCTCTTGCGGCATTTCCAAATCATTACGAGCCTAGCTACGTATCTTCAGTAGAAAATATTTCTAAAAATATATTAATTAAACCAATTAGGGATGCATGCAATTTTGTACCAATAATGTCTAAAAATCTTTGTAAAAGCGATAGTAAAAATATGCCTAGCAAAGTTAATAAAACTGAGACCATAAGCCGACCTCTTGATGAAGCTGATGCAAATAGCCAACAGCCCATAATAGAATGTGTACTAAGAAAGAAAATGAACGCAGGAAAGAGGGAAAACAATTTGTATACCCGGACAGATATTGATCATTGTCTAGAGAAACAGAGAATGAAAATTAAATCAAAACGGAAGCATAAGACAGCAATTGTGCCTTCAAATTCAGTTTCTTGTTTAGACATGGAGTCGAAAACCGTCGACGCTTACAAGAAATATCAGTTAGGTGAAAGTGAATTTTCATCTCTTTTGAATTTGAAAACAAATAATGTAGGTGAGAAGCTGTATAAATATGAAAGACGTGCGAATAAATATATTACAAAAAGCATTCAGCTAAAAGTACACTCGAAAACTCACAAAGAGAAGGCTTATAATTCTAACGTATGCTCATATAAATGCACTACAGTTGGTAGCTTGAAATCGCACGTGAGAATTCATACAGGTGAGAAGCCTTATAAATATAAAATATGTTCTTATAGATGTACTCAAAATAGTAACTTGAAATTGCATTTGAGAACTCATACAGGTGAGAAGCCTTATAAATGTAAAATATGTTCTTATGGATGTACTCAAAGTAGTAACTTGAAATTGCATTTGAGAACTCATACTGGTGAGAAACCTTATAAATGTAACATATGTTCATATAAATCTACTACAAGTGGTAACTTGAAATCGCACTTGAGGACTCATAAAGGTGAGAAGCCTTATAAATATAACATATGTTCATATAAAGGTACTACCGTTGGTAACTTGAAATTGCACTTGAGAACTCATACAGGTGAGAAGCCTTACGAATGTAAAATATGCTCTTCTAAATTTACTCAAAGCAGTGCCTTGAAATTGCACTCGAGAACTCATACCGGTGAGAAGCCTTATAAATGTAAATTGTGTTCGTATGAAAGTACTCAACGTAGTCACTTAAAACAGCACATGCTAACTCATTCAGGTGAGAACCCTTATAAATATAAAATGTGTTCATATAAAAGCGCCGTAAGTGGTGCTTTAAAGAAGCACAAGGTAACTCATATAGAAGCGTTAACGTGTGGTATGTGAATGTAAATGTTGAAAGTAGGATGTTGAGAAGGCGCAAGCTTGCCCATACAGGGAGCTACCGTATCAATTTAAAATATGCTGGTACAAGTTTAATGTAAGCTCTACCTTGAAAATACACATGAGAAAACATGCTGCGTAGAAGAAATTTTAAGGTTAGGGTATATATATATATATGTACTCAAAAATAGTCATTATAAGTACATTTCGTAAAGGTAGTCGAAAAGAATTTGAGTTAACTAGGCAAAGAATAATATTACAAGTGACATTTCATACTATTGGCAATTATATATCTGGGGTAGTAAAAAGTAATCCATTATTTTGCCAATAGATGGCTTCAGTGATCTGTATCTCGCGTTGTATAAGTTCGATCGGGTTCAACGAGATGGCGTTCAAACGATGAGATTGCGTACTACAAACACTGTTCAGATAGTTGTGATGAGTTGACTCAGTGTTGTGTGAACGCGCGTCAAACTGGACACTAGCAAAGAGAAAATACGCTATATTTTACAGTTTTTCTTGCATAAAGGCGAAAACGCAAGCCAGGCAACTGCAAATGTGAATAGTGTTTATGGTCCTGATACTGTAACAGCCAATCACGCGCAATTTTGATTTCGTCGATTCCGTGCCGGTAATTTTGACGTCAAAGATGTACCACGCACTGGAAGGCCAAGTGTCGAACATGTCGATAAAATCATGGACATTGTCGCGTCCGACCGTCATATAAGCACTATTTCGATTGCCCAAGAGCTAAACATTGCACAAAAACCGTGTGGAACCATTTGCATAAGGCTGGATAAAAAAAGAAACTTGATGTATATCCTTCATGGCCGCGATCTTCAAGTCCGCCTTGTTGAATCTCGTTTGATTTTCCTAAAAAAGAAAGGGGGTCGTGTAATATGCCATTCTGTTCTAGAATTTTACGAAGAAACGTTTCTGAGGTAAGATTTGGTGTAAATGTAATAATGCGAGAGAGAGAAGAGTATGGGACGCTACCTTGGTGTAATGATACTATAGCTTGGAAACACCTATTTTGCCTTACGTAACGACGGAAATGTATCCCAAATGCGTACAAATCCATATCGATAGGGTGCTATACCCAGGAACAATTTGTATTTATTTGTTTCATTTCCGTCGTTATTTCGAGAAGAAATGGATGTTTCTAGGCTATTGTATATACCCCATGCTGGCGTCACATACTCTTCTCTCACAATATTCCATTTTCGGCAAATCACTTTAGCAACGTAATTCTCTATAAAAATTCTAGGCCAGAACAACATACTACACGACCCCGTTCCTATTTAAGAAAATTAATCGAGATTCAATATGGCGGATTTCAAGATTATATCCTTCACAAGGATAAATATATCCTCCACAAGGAAGCGCCTTCCACCCAGTAACTATGCATTTGCTTTATATTTGTTTCAGCAATTTAAAAGTATAATGCTATTTCAACGCTTTTGTACAGAGAAGAATCTGACTACTGTATCAACTATTTCTCTTCAACCACTGGCATCTAATATTTTACACACAGTGTGTTTATCCTCTTTTTAAATATGTATATGTCTTCTAGATCTGAGTGTCCAAAAAGTGTTATTTGTGAGAGGTAGTGTTCTTTTAATAGTTACAAAGATCATGGCGAAAGAAAACAACATCTATGTATTAGAGCTCCTATTCCTTTCGGCTCCAGAACCCGTCATGAAGGGGTTTTAGAGAGCAATTTCCCATTTATATATAACCTCATTTGGAGGTGAATAGGCGCATTTCGCCATGTTAAACTAGTTGCGTATAATTGTTTATTAAAAAAAATACATAATATATCGTTTAATCGTTATACATAATATCTAAAGTTTTGTAATTTTCTGCATTACTTATTAATTATACATTGATTCTCTGTAGAAAACTCCCTGATATATGTTTGGAAATTGTATTTATACGCCTTTAGACATTTTCATATGTCCACATTTTATTATTCACTCTACTTTTTAACAATACTTAGATCAAAAGTTGTGAATCGCATAAACTTTACGCATAACCTTTGTCATAAAAATGGAACAATATTAAACGCAATACAAATACATAAATTATAAATATTAAAATTTATAAAAAACAACTTTACAAACAAATTATAGAACACCAGTGACGTAATAATTGATATATTGCTATAACGTACACGCATGTAGGTGATACCACAAGTTTAAGGAACTTAGTTTTCAATATATTTTCCAGAGAAATTTATTTTCATTTCATTTCTCCTTGTGAGATATTATTTAACTGTTCCTAAAAGTAGTCTGTACTGATTTAATTAAAATAAAACTACATATGTTGGCACTATTCAATTTTTTACTAAACCTGCCATCGAATGAAGTGTTTGTGTAAGTCTTCCTCCTCATATTGAAACAGTATTGAAGAGTGCATCAGTTAATTTGTTTGATGATATGAGGATCGTAAGGAGTGCACGTCTACTGAAAGGCTTTGATTCTAATAAGTATCAACGAAGTATAATTCAACAAAATTATAAGAAACTGGAGAATTGTACTTGCTTACTCTTCTAAGTTCGAACAAATAACATTTAATAAAATTAGTAATGTATGTTTGTCAATATTCCAAGTGCTATCCATCAGTGTGCACCTTACCTGATTAAGGAACCTTTTCTTCCGTGTAATAGAAACGAAACGTTGATCGTAAATTTCGGAGCTTTGACTACAGAATTTTACTCAGTAGCATTGAAACTTTATCTAAGTGTCAGGTTAAAGTAGGGTCTTCCATCAGGTTATGTATTAATATCTTTTTAGCATTGGTGCATTAGCGTTGCAGAAAAATAGAAGTATATTCGTACCTCTATTTTGCTAGTGATCATAGATTTATCCACCATGTATTCTTAATTTTAAAAATGTGTCATTGCTCGATGTAAGAAAGATTGTTCTTCAGTTCACTGCCATCTGATAGTCTAGTGATAAAATGAAACTCGCTCTTCCAAAGTTGTATCACTGATCTATTTTCTACATTTAAACATTCATCTCCAATGTTTCAATTGTGACCAGTGTTTATTATCCATGCACCATTGATGTCACCGCCATCCTCTTCAAGCTCTTCCTCAAGCATCGAATTTCTGTCTTTGTTGGGCGCTCTTTCAGAGTTTATTCACTGGAAATTGAAGAAGAAAATAGCAAGAATGAACACCAGCGACCCGAGATTATGCTTGAAGCACAACTACATTTTCATACCTCAAGCTCATACCAAATGCTGAAAGAGCCAACATAGAAATGAATTACACAACAGTACATACAAATTGGCGCTCACTTGTGTTACTAACAATCAATGGAAATTCTATCTGTTCTTATTGGATCCGACAATACCAATTAAGTGCTACCAAAATAATATCCAACTGGTACAAAATATTAGAGTATGTCCCTGTAATGCCATATTATTTGTCAACGCTCCTTTTATATTCACAAGGCGTTTGTATAAGTGTTGCAAGTTTCAGACGAAAAGTCATATCAGGACGGAAAATAACTTGGAAAGTGTTATTTGCACATCATATTTTGAGAACGATGTTCTTTCATCACGAGACTCCAACTGTCGAATTACTCTTGTAGCCCTTCCTGCAGTACCAATATTTTAGGCTGAGATTCTTCATACGGAATATCCCTATTAACTATACGAAACTGCTCTTTTAAGTCATGCAAATTCCTAGATTTTTCATGATACCCGTTTGTGTTCACATCCTCAATAATGATTAATATCGACGTGTGAAGCTGAGTTCTTGGCCCAATTTCAACCAATCCATCGCTCATACAAACGTTCGTCCATGTCCTACATGAAGAGTGAACTCTGTATGGCCTGTCTTGTCGATAGTAGAGAGCATTAAGTATGCTACGTTTGTTTAATTCTGCAATTAAACGCGTTAACAGCATATGAGGGTACGAATTTCAAGTGACAATGGCCTCATGGAAGGAGAATGAGTTATTACAGATTCCAAAGAAATAGTGCACTTGACATTAGTGTTTTGGTTGACTCATTACAAGTCTCAAACGTATAACAATGTACTATCGTGGCCTATATATTGTTTACATGACTTTGTTATACAGATTTTTCTCTAAGCCTAGAAGGTAGGCCACCCAATTAACGTAGAGTGGGCCGTGTGTGATTCTGAGAGTGCGTGCGTGAATGAGCAATTTGGACCTTTCTTTAACATAAAACATTATCACATGTCCTGGGTTCTGAAAAGAAATTCACGATTTCTTGTAGTATGTAGAAAATAATAATAAGAAAAAAATTTAAGCAAGTCGCATTTCAAACAGGAAACCTAATATTTTTATTTTAGGTGGGCCACTAGTTGATGTGTACTGACAAGTGTAATTCAAATTGTCCAATAGAAAAGATCCTTACCGAACATGGAGAAATAAAGTTGACTCTCACTAGTTTAAAACCTATGTTTGCTAGGTAATTATTTCTTTCTTAATGAATTCCATACAACACTAACGCTATGCATAAAAGACAAGAGAAAAGACCTGTTTTCATCAGTTCTTAAAAGTGGGGCACTACGTACGATATTTATACTTTATAATTTTTGATGTGTTGTTATTATTACGTTATATTGTGTGTGCGTGCATGTGATGATGTGTGTGTGTTGTGCATGTGATAAATATCGAGACGAGTATGGTTTCTTCCGAGCGCCGTGCCTTACTTGGTAGAACGTTGGTTTAGTATGCGGAAGGTCCTCGGTTTGGTACCAGCGGCTGACTGTCCTGATTTAGATTTTCCCATTGTTTTCCTTAGTCACGCCAGGCTAGTACCGGGATAAATAAAATTGCTTCGCATAAAAAAATTGCGACAGCGAACGCCGTGCATCTAGGCAACCCAAATGGCACCTGCTTATCCCATAATCGTGTCTGCTAAACATCCCCCCGTTTCTCCTTCCTTCGTCTTGCCCATAATAAAATCAGCAAACATCATGAGCACGTTTTTTTGTTTCAAAATAGATATGCATTAGTATCGGTAAAATGAAACAATAAAAGCGAGACGAATCAGTATACATAAGTTGATGGAGGGAGAAATTTGAACATATACAATGAAACATTGAAACCGATGGATGTTTGTTCGACAGAGGCAGAGAAATGAGAGAGAAAGAGAGAGAATAAAAAGGGGAGAGAGAAGAAGAGGAAGAACTACAGATAAAAATATGAAATTTAAACGTAGTAAACATGTTGAGTTCCCACAGCATAAAGTTCATTTCCCACAAACCAAATCTAACAGCAAGATAGAAGTGACTTTTGGATTTTATATTTTTTCATTGTTATTCGAATATATTCAGGGTGTTTCAAAAATTCATTAAGTCACTTTCAACATGGAAACCAAACTTGGTGGTCCTCATGATTTCCAGTGAAACTCCAGAGTTTTGAGACACATCTAGGATATTGTCAAAAGTGTAACACACATGCTTTGTTTGCGCAGGGTTAGTTTGCAAATTCGGTGGGGCTTATTATACATACTTGTTTGGAATAATTTGTAATAAGCGATTCTGCCAGGATTTTCAGATTTGGGGACGTAAAATCAAAATTGGGAGGTTGGACGTAGAGTTTTGCACTGTTTCTATCAACTTTTTCAGCAAAAATGTTAAAGTTGGGGGATAGTCTCGAGAATTTGGAGCTGACACCTCCTACAGGGGCCAGGGTCTGGCGGAATCACTGATTATAACAAACCCAGTAGATACCGTAGGCCATACCTTCTATTCCAGATTACTAACGCAAATTGAACATAAAAAAAAATTAATTAATTATAATTTTTCTGCTTAAATTCTATCAGAAAGAGCCAATATTACACATGCAAACTGTATCAAAATGAAAAGTTACAAATGTTCAAAAGCAAAATTAGCATATTCCTAGGCTGTAGGCATAGTAAGCCCTACACGTTAGACATTACAAAGAAACACGTATGTTGATAAATTAGGGAATGGAAAGGAATTTTGTGCCAAACTAATATAAAAACAATTCTCTTGAAATAGCCAAAAAATGGGACCATTTTCTACTCAGGTTTTAAAGTGTATCTGTTCTGGACATGCCACTCTATATTCCACCTGTTGGGAATATAACGTTCTAATAATTACAACACTAATGAACTAGCGTTTATAATAATTCGCACAGATAGAATGAACATGGCAGAGCTGAAACGAGTCACCCACTGTCGGGGAATGCTTGTCAAGTTTTGGACTGTGTCGTCGTGTGTAAGATTTGAACCCATGCTGACCCGCTGATTCGATGTAGATCTGATAACCCGTAGGATGAAGGAGAGATTTAAATTATTTCCTTACGTTTGAACAGTGTTTCTTTCAGGGGTGACCAGGACCGGAGATGTTACCCCGAGAACACGAAAAATACGACGCCGATAATAAATTATCCAGACCGGGTCACTTAGGTTTGGGTCAGGCCCTATCACCAGGTCATCGAAAGTGGCCCGAAATTTTATCTGGAACACGCACAAAAAGAGAGAGTGTGTGTGAAGTAAGAGAAAAAATGAATATAAATAAATAGGGAGAAAAAGAAGGGAAAGACGCAGCGAAGACACGATAACAATACATCAAGAAAGGGAAAGACGAAAGGAACACATGAAACCTGCGTTATCATTATGCTAAACAACACACACACTGTTTACTCCGATTCTAACAAGTGATGCTTCGTAAGTTCTCCACAACCCGGAAATGAATCTTCAGTGTATGCGACAAAGAAACTGTCTGGTTGGGAATAGAACCCAGGTTTTCAAATTAGAAATCCAGCACGCTAGTGTTACTCTACAGGTGACTTTACCCAAAACGTGCTTAGCAAATGCTATACTGTTTCTTTCTAAGAATAATAACATGCAAAGTAGATACTTCTGATCAATGACGTGTTCTCAACTGTGCTGGTAACTCCCTGAGACTTGATTTGTACTTTTTCAACCAACATTCGTGAATCGTATTCCTCTCTACAGTGAGCCAGGTGCTTCATTCCACAGTCGGAAATATTCTCCGTTTGAGAGGTGATAATAAAAGATTACGACTGCTTTGTAAAAAGATCTTTAGCTTGGACAGGGTTTAAACCTATGTTGGTTTGCTTTGGTAATGAAATGCACAGCGCGTTTCCCCTACTCCAGCTTGCTAAAGAATTCAATATCAATTACTAAGTTGAAATTCGAGGAAAGTTTAACATTAAGTATATGTGTTACATTTTGTCTGTATGTAGTGTGTGGTAAATAAACGCATGTGTATTCATGTCCTTTTGTCATGTCGAATTATCAAATGAATATATTATGGCAGTTTTAGGAACAAATTCAATTTAGAGTAAGTCTTGCCACATTGTCATTTATTGTCATTTATTTTAACGTAAATCAGCCTGAAAGATTCTAACACCACAAAAAATTATCATTAGCAAATCTAGAAGCTAAAACTTCAATTTAAAGTTCAAATACACTTCATGCAATATGACAAGTTGAACGTAACAAAAAATTTAACTTTTGACAGTTTGTATTGTAAGTATAATGGCGCGTAATCTGAGCCTATTTTGCTTTAGCCAGTTTCAAAATATCCTGTTCAATTTTTGTGATAAATTTTCAGTCACAAGTTAGGCACCATCCTTCCCATGCGTGGCGCTCCGCGCTGCACTCAGCCTCGTATCAAACTAACTACCAGAGTGATCTTGGTACTCCTGGGCACATTTGTAAAGGCGCATTGGTAAAGGAGGACTGACCACTCCACCTCACTTCGTACTTTAGGTCAAGATCGGGAGCTCTACCTCTACATCGCACTTGTGGCTTTCACGGCGCCTGTGTATCGCACAGGGGCTAGTTTTACATTTACCTTTATTAAATCGTGTAACTGAAAAACAGACCGGTAAAAGCGAAAGTTTTTAAGATATTTCCATGAAATTTGTTAAAATTGCTCACAAATCCACTTTCGACACTGTGAAAATAATTTTGCAAAACAAATTTTTAACCCCTTTTGGTAGTCCAAACTGAAAAGTGAAGTAGATCGAGGTCGAGAGACTTTACAATATTTTATAGACATAAATCGGTGTCTGGCTTAATTTCTTGGTACTAATTGGCCTTCTGAATTAACATTGTTTTTCTTATAAGCGACATTCGCATTTGAGGTTGAATTCCCGAATTATCTCCGCTAATCTTCATTTCCTTCTTTGCAGCATGTTCGTTGTATATTACTTTTGTTTTACTTAAGTTCATTTTAAGGCCTATTTTCAAACTCTCGTTACTCAGTTCTTCCATTCTGGTTTGTAGTTCTTCTGCACTTGAAGAAAACAGGACTATATCATCAGCGAACCGTAGCTGACGAAAATATTCGCCATTAATTTTAATTCCAACTTCATCCCAGTTTAAATTTTGGAACAAAACTCCAGGACCGCACAAAACAGTTTTGGAGAAATTGAATCTCCTTGCCTTACCCCTTTTCCAACTTTAAATTTTTCACTTTCTTGATGTAGTCTAATGACAGATGTGGCAGTCGAGTAAATGTTTCGCAGTAACTCGATGTATGGATTTTCGATGCCTTGATGTTCAAGTGGTTTAAGTACTGCTACCAAGGAGACCAAATGGAAAACTTTTTCAAAATCTATGAATCCCAAACATAGTGGAAGTTCATATCCATTAGTCCTTTCCATAACCTCATTCAGTGCTTGTATGTGGTCCATTATGCTAAATCCACGACGAAATCCGGCTTGCTCCCGTCCTTGGTTAAAATCTAAGTCTCGTTCATTACGATTTAAAATAACTTTGGTGAACATTTTGTATAGGACTGACAGTAAATTAACTTCTGGGGATTTCTTTCTTCCTCAGGCACATCGAGAATATTTTAACAAGTTCCTCTTCCATTTTTTCACCTCCCCATTTAAACATTTCTGCTGTGAGTCCATCTTCTCCAGCGACTTTCCGTTCTTCATCCAACGAAGTACTTTACGACTTCTTCCTTCATTACGTCTGAGACTTCTACATCATTTTCATCTGAGTTTTCATTTCCTAGCTCTTCCTCGGAGTAGCACTATATCAGGAAGAAATTCTCAAGCGTGTTTATAATTTCTTCCTTATTTAGTGTTACGGTCCCGTCTGGACTCTTAATTGCAATTATTTGCTTTTTCCCTATCATATGCTACTGTTTTCTTCAGACTCTTGTTCTCCTCGATTGTATTTCTAACAAGATATTCGTTATATCTTCGTACATC
>JAGDQP010029751.1:12841-23128 GCA_022664845.1 Lepisma saccharinum | reverse complement strand
TGGTATCTCAATTAAGGCTCTCTTCAAGCAAAGATAGTGGCAGTACTGCGAGCAGATGACGGTAACGCTTCAAACGGGCTCGACCTAACGTAATATTAAAGTGATAAAACGTTACAGAGAAACTACTACTGGTTACTCACAGAAACGCAGAGGAGCGGTTTATAAATCCACGACTTATTAATGAAGTTATGTACACATATCAGTCTGTTAGTATTTCAAATTGAATGTCATTGTGATTTGGTTGTATTGCTGAGTTGCTTGCGTATCTCGTAACCGTATGAAAATAGGGCATTTTTTTCGGAACACCTTGTATTTCATCCAGAAAACGTGCAAAAAAACTGACCAATTAAAATATAAAATATTAAGTTTAGAGAAATATTTATGTTTGAACTGCTCGATAACGATCGACACTGGTCGATATAGTTCCGGAGAGAGTCGTGTGTGTTCGAGAGTGTGTGCAATGGAGAAGAGAAACACGTGTTATACAAAAACAACACACATAAACGTTCTACATGCTCCATGCTTAAAGTCACTTTGTAATGTCTATGTCACTACCTTCTATGCCCAGTTGATGAAGTGCATATTTGACGTATTATTCTTGAAGGATGGCTCCGCAAAGCCGATCCAGGTGGTCGAACTGGCTAGTGTGGTAGTCTGTCGACTCAAGGATCGCGGGTTCGAATCCCGCCTCGGGCATGAATGTGATTGTAACTGTGCTGTCCGTAGTTATTAGGGAAATATCAGTAATACGAGTTGAAAGTGTTAATTCAGTTGGGTGGCGCATTCGGTTAGGGTGTGTTTCAGCTGAGAGACTAAAACAGCAGACACCTAATCATAAGGTTGTAAGTTCGAATCCAGCCGAAGACAAGTAGGAAAATTTTCAACTAGAAAATAAGATTTGAAAACAAGAATATTTCAGCTAGAAAGACGAGAAAATACAGAGTAAAAATGCCTGTGTTAGTTCACAACTTTTTGTTTTGTTGTTGTTAAATCAAGACAATATACTGATTTCAGTACTAACAGCAAGAAATAAAAAAGTTACTGTTGCAGCGAGATTTTACATGAGCTACTGAGTTAGAAGTTACCGACTGGGATAAATCAACAGACAGAAAAACAAAACACACACTAGATTCAAATAGTATGGGGATTAAAAATATGTTGCTGAATCCCAAACACAAAAAAAGTTACTTGCAAGACTTATGTTGTTATTTAATCATTTTATCAATTTGTTAATTAAGGATCAGAATTCCCATTCATTGAGAATATGTTCCATTGCTACGAAAGTAACCAATGAGACATGGCGACAGGCAAACACTTGCTGTCTAATCAACACCGTGTGTTGTGTTGATTTAACAGAAAGAAAGTAATAGTCAGGCTCGGATATCGAAATGTGTTGATTTAACACAAGCATTTTTTTACTTTGTAAGATTCCTGGTACATAAAAACACAGAATGCAATCAAGTATTTGCTATTCGATATTGACCGATATCATACAACAACATAGATTAAAATCACAAATCGTGCGTTGATATCGGTCGATACTGACGTCCTAGTTGGGTAATTAAACGTAAATGAACATACAAGAACTGGACATGTTTCTCCCATTACTACGTATTATACGTATTATAATAATATCAAAGTTTATACCACACATACACTAAAGTTTTCTTCAGTAAAACATCTCTGGTTGTGAATTGTACACGTCTGGGAGGCGGGGGTAGAGGTATTTTTGTTCTTACAAGGGTATGAGTCTCCGTATGTTAATATTTGTTCTTGAGAAGTTTTTGGTGATGCATTTTTCTTGCTCAGGTGCACTAAATACTGTAGATCCTGCACATTCAACTAAAAGGACCACTGACATAAATGAGCGTTTATACAGACAATTTTAAAGAGATCTTTCTTGTTTTCCTATGACAAATATCTGGTGAGATAATACTCAAAGTGCACTCTTCAACCATGCTTTCAATTGTTTAAATATAGAAAAAAATAATAGTAAACCTTATTTTTTATGAGCTATTTTAATAACGTTTATTTCGGCTACTCACGATTATACATCTACAAACATCCATCGAACCCGCGACCTACGAGACGCTAACCTAACTCCTCACCTTGGTCACCAAAAAGAGACTAGTATTACCTTCTATTGCAAAATTTTATCCGAGAAAATGATGATACCCTAAATTATGTAGCAGCATTTTAAGGTGTGGTTAAGGTGTGATTAACTCCGTTCAGTATCGTTTCGGGCTCATTTACAAGACTTGTTCTTTTCAGCTGTACTGACTTTATAGTTACAAATCACAGGTCGTCTTTGTTAATCATAAGCTCAAAAATTGTATATTTACGTTTATAACCCAGTACTTATGGTTTGTTTAACTCTAAAGGTTGAAAGGGGCAATTAAGGAATTCGCCGACAACAGAAAGTACTTCTTTTTCAATTCTCCTCTTATTTGGTGAGTTACAAATACAATAAACCAACGGGACATTCAATTTTATAATAGAATTACATGCGGCGGCATGATATGGAGCAGTACACCATACTAGGGCTGGGCGATTCTGAATTTCCATATCGAACTTCGATATCACTGACCAATCGAAAATCGAATGATATGTCGAAACATTGTTCATATCGAAAAATCGTTCTCATTCGAAATAGCATGCATATCGAAAAATCGAAATATTGTTCATACCAAAAACTCGAAATATCGTTCATATCGAAAATCGAATGATATGTCGAAATATTTTTCGTATCGAAAAATCGTTCGAATTCGAAATACCATGCATATGGAAAAATCGAAATATTGTTCATATCAAAAACTCGAAATATCGTTCATATCAAAAAACCCTTCATATCGAAATATCGTTCAAATCAATTCTCGATTTTGTCAATATCGATATTTATATTTTTCAAAATATTGATCGATTCAATTGCTCATCACTAAACCATACTTGTGAAAGCTGATATTTACGTAGATTTACGGATTTATAGAATTGGATTGTTTTGTCTCTGGCTATTGTCGGATAAAAGATCTGAAAAGTTTCACAATGTGTTTCATAATTGACAAAGATGACTACTTAATTTCTTATCGAAGACTCAAATTGTAAGGAAGAAAATTGAATTTTCGTTCTAAAAATATATTTATCACCCTTGTATATTCTTTTTCTCGTTGGTTTTGTCATTAAAAGAAACACTGCTTTGTTTTATTTAAGCTTCAAAGGGATCCCTTTCAAAGCTAATTCATTAGTTTACTAGAATTACTATATGTGCAGTAAAACATACAAGAAAATAGAGAAACTCAAATGTTTCCCAATAAAAGACTTTTAACAGAAATCTGTTATCTTTCTGACCATGAAGTGTTTGGTTAAAGGTACAGGTTTTCTTCTAAATCCAACAGAACAACTTGTAGTAAAACTTAACCGTTTCTACAAACTGGTCAGTGTTTAATTCTAGGACGAATGTGAAGCTGAAATAACTTTTGTTGATTGAATAATAATATAAAAAATATCATTTTGTGTACCCTACATAAATAAAGGAGGAAGAAATAAATAATAAACGTAATTAGAAGCTTAAAATTAATGGAAGTTCTTCAAAGAATAATGTGTTGTAAACAAACATTTTATTTTTGGCATTTCTGGTCTTGTTTCAGATATCTGAGAAACGTGAGTGTGGAGACTGAACAAGGACAACCCAACCTGGAATTCACTCAAGATGGCGTCCTTAAATCAGCAAAGTTGAAGATTATGAACCTCAAACCAAAAGTAAACAACCAACTACAATGGGAAGACGTGAGTAGAACTTTCTGCTAGAAACATATCTTTAGGACATGAATGAATTATATTTAATTGATTCAGGGATGTTATTAACCTGTGTTTCCGCTATCTATACTCTTTTTAAAATTCTGGTAAAGTTCATTGGTATATCCCATAATGTTTCAGAAGAATATCACTATTTACAGCTATCGGCAGTAATCCTGGAAAAGCAGTGAGAAATTTATGAATGCTCTTAAAAGTTATCAGTTTTATGTTTCAGTGTGATTTGCGGGATTTCTATTCGTCAAATTACTGGACATTTGCAGACAGCTAGGGTAGGTTCCTTCTCTTTTTTTTCAGGAATCTAAAATTTGTTACACAGTGTACGTGTTATATACTACTTTTCAAGGTTATTTAGGCAGTTCCTCCTTGCTTTTAAATAAGACTACATATCTTCAAACCATAACACAATCTCCACAGTAAAACGGCTTTTATACTTGCAATTTGAACACAGTGAATTCGAAGGTGTACAGAGTACATACTGACTTCAACAGATCTGATCATGTTGAAGTAGATGTAAGATTTTAGTGTTTAGAAGTAGAGGGGAGATTAGTTTCATGCGATTGAATCGATAGTAAGGTTCTAAATTTCGAACAACTAATACTAAATTCTTGCAGGAGCATTTAAGAAACAAAGTTAGCATCCAGTAAGAATCTTTCTATCGTTCTTTGATGGTAACATATAGTAAAAAGTTCGTTGCATATTTTAGAGCCATCTATCTCAATAACTTTTATATAACTCGCAATCTTATTCATAAATCTATTTTGCTTCACAGAGAGACATATCGAAGTACGAGAAATTGAAAATAAAATTCGTATATAACGTTTTTAATATGTCACTTTTTCCGCGTTCCCCTTTTTTTTTACGATTGGGAACCAGACACTGGCTAACGACAGGTGAATCGTATTACCTATTTTACGAGTCCAGAAGGTGTTTCTTGATCTTAAAACGCAAAGCACAAACTGTTCAAACCACGGGGGGAAAACAAAGATTAGGCTGGTAAAAATCTACACATATAAATACGTAAGAAGTAAAATGTCTAAGCAGTTGGCATTTACTAAGAAGAAATGCGATTTTGTGTTATCGATTGAAGACCACAATATATTTCGAAACTGAGATTAATGTCAACATTTACACGCGGTTCAAGGACACTAAAATATTATTGTTGGCTGTAATTTGTGAAAGAAAAACGAGCAGCATCAGAAAACATACCACATTTAAATGCATAAGTTTGGTGTTAATTTCTGACAAATGTCGTAAGTTTATTCAATGTTGCTTTGAACTATTTTTTGTGTGAAATCATAAACTAGCAGCTTACATGCTTAAAGAAAAGTTTATTAGCAAGTTTTCATGTACGTTTACGGGGGACAAGCCACCCTGGCCCCCGAACAACTTTTCTACGTTCCTGCACGTACACTTTGACTACTTTTAAATTACAACGTTTATTGCAAGTCTCTGGCATGATTACAAAGCGAACAACAGCTACGGCCATCTAGTGGTAGATCTGGGAACCAAATGATCAGGTTAGGAAGATAATACCAGACTATCCGGCAGATGTCTGGGTACTATATTCTGCTGTATAAAATATAACATATGTTTTATGCAAAAATAAAAAGATAACAGAAAACTTGTGAAACGTTTAGAAGCGACTATGAAACCTTTAACTAAATACTCAAGTCAATTTCTTGTGGATGTTACTATTTATTGATGTAAAGGTTCTATTGTGAGTCCAACTGAACAGATTGTAAAAATCAACCACTTTTTACCGGAAGCGACAATATTAAAAAAAAAACTTTTGATACACTCTCACAAATAAATCTATCGATATTTCAAACTGCTTTTTCAACCAAACTTTATAGAGGAGTAGGGTGCATCGAAAAACACCAGAAAGCACGATTAAAAGTGCTTTCGTCCATAAAGGCGGGCGTACTAGCCAAAAGGTTGAATCATAATAATATGTACTTATAGTGTGACCTAAGTCTTAAAACACACGGTTATTTGTAAAATGCTTGAAATAATGGAAAACAATACATATGAATGGATACCGGGCCAATGTACTATTATTTAGAGAGCAGACTTGTCAAATGACCGTGACAAATCTGCCCTCCAAAAGATAGTGCATTGACCCGGTATCCATTAGCAAACTCATGGGATAGTCATCTAATATACGGTCGGGGCCCCTCTGCCCCTGCGGAGTGCAGCAATATGGCGTGGAAGTGACTCTGCAAGTACCTGGTACACTTCTGGAGGCAGTTGACACCACGCAGTCTGCAGAACGGAAACCAATTGCGGCCTGTTCGTGGGTAGAGGATCCAGTGCACGGAGCCTGAGTTAAACGGGATCCCAGATATGCTCGATGAGGTTCATATCAGGGCTCCAGGGTGGCCAGATCAGTGGCTGGACTTTCCCTGCATCTTCGTACTATTCTCGGGCGACATTGAAACGATGTGGCGGTGCATTATCGTCTTGAAAGACCGCACGATCATCAGGGTGTTGGAAGGTCAAAAACGGGTGGAGGTGGTCTCCGAGCAGCTGACGATACAGCGGACCATTCAACGTGTCTTTCAGAACAACCAGGTGGCCCATTCCATTCCAGGAAAACGTGCTCCAGACCATGACTTATACCCCACAGCCCGGGATCCATTGCTTTAGGAGGCCTGCGCCATACAAGGGGCCTCCCATCGGCATGGCACAGTTGATACCGTGACTCGTCGGACGATATGACGTTACGCCACTGTTCGAGTGTCCATCCAAGGCGATTGATGGCAAATGCAAGCAGGAGTGTCCGATGACGCGGGTTTGGCAGTGGCAGCCGTGTAGGGCTCCCATACCCGAGGACATGCATGTTCCGACGGGTTGTCCACGGGGAGACGTTTCTATATGGCCAGTGTTGAATTGCGCCGTAATTTCTCGCATTGCCGCCCTCCTGTCTCTGTTGACCATTCGTACCTGGTGTTACCTGTCTCGGTGATTGAGGGCGACTGGACGCCCGGTGTGGACTATGACGGCTTGATCCAACCATTCTCCGTACACCCTGGACACGGTTGAACGTCCGAGGACGAATTCCTGCACCACCACTTAAATCGAACTTCCCATGCGTCAGGCACCCACCCCCAGGCCCCGTTCGAATGCCGTCAACTCACGATGACGGTGCATTTCACATGAATCACTCACACAGCCACTTCCTATAAGCTCTCACACACAACTGAAACCGTCGCCGAACCTTGCAGGAGGCTTGGAACACGTGATGTCCATCCGCGAATCAGTGACCTGCTATACCATGAGTTTTGCTAAGTCAGTGTATTGTTTTCCATTATTTCAAGAATTTTACAAATAAAAATGTGTTTTCGGACTTGGATCACATAATAAGTAGTTATTCTTATGAACCAAACTTTCGGCCACTACGCCCGTCTTTATGGACGAAAGCGCTTTAATCTTGCTTTCTGATGGTTTCCTGATGTGCGCTGCTTCTCTACCAAGTTTGGTCGAAAAAACAGTTTGTAGCATCGATTGGTTTACTTGCCAATAATAGGGCTACAGTTATTTTGCTGCGTGTATCTGTCAACTAAACGTACTTATCAACAAAATAAACTGTCAAATAACGTAACTATCGAAAAAATGACTTGCAGACGAAACGTACTTGCCGCCAAAATGAGTTATCGACTAAACGTACCTCTCGACAGGGTGAACTGTCAACGAATAGTACATGTTAATGAACCGATCCTTTCGAGAGGTAGACGAAACCTACCTGTCAACATGATAAACCGTCAGTAAAAAAAAGTATGTATCGACAAAGTGACGCCATTCATAAGATTATACGTCGACGAAATCAGAGCCAATGAAATGAATGTAACTCCTTTTATGTTGCAATACTAAAATAAGTAAGCAAACCGGACAAAAAAGTAGACCCGTATACAAAATTGTAACTAATAGTTAATGTTATCCTTCCTTGAAGTCAATAGCAGCAATGCGATATGGCATGCACTCTAGAAAAAAAAATGGGTAAACTTTATTTTTAGATGGGCCAGTCTAGTAACTTTGGCCTTCGGCCCGTCACGATTCGCCTTTAGCTGTTAAAATCCACACCTATGCCCCTGCCTGGACTTGAAACCGGGACCTTCGAGCCGATTGCCTACCGCCGCAGACCGCTCGGCCACCCGGCCGGCATACACTCTAGATTTTGGTGGATGTAGCTAAGTAACGATTGCAGTGCGTATGACGTGCACAAATTTGGGCGAGGTTCCTTGTACCTGTCTACGTCTCTACTCAACTTGTAGTTTTGAATAGTCCCACAGATTTTCCCATAGATCAAGCATGAGAAGATGTGGAATAAATTAATTTATAGCCCTTAGGCATCTCAGGCAGAGGCAGGGATAGGGTGAAACGCAGGATGTTGAAAAGTAGTCAGCCACGACCTAGTTTGTAGGTATCAACCCGGTATTTGCCTTGTGTGACTGAGAAAAAAAGCCTGGGAAATCTCAGTTGTGATGAATGTCTGTTAGAACAGTTCTCAGGACTTTCCTATTGCTAAGACAACGCTCAACCAACTGAGCTACGGCCGTTGGATACCTGAGAAGATGTCCTCTGGATACTCGTCAAACCAATTAGACACATATTTGGTACGTTGCGCTTGACAGTTATCGTACTAAAAAGCGGATGAATCCAGAGTTATCAGTGAAACGGTGAGCAAAAGGTATCACGTTTTTGTCGAGAAACCGAATGTAACCCTGATGGGTCAAGTGTACAGTGATTTCCACAGTAAATAATCCCATTTCGGTGTAGGTGAGGCAACCCCATCTTGCATCACATCTTGGACACAGTTCTTATTGATGGCTTTATGTGGTTGGCGGTGCACTCAACATCTGGCATCATTTCAGCAAAGGCAGAAACGGAACTTTTCAGACCAAATTATACTCTTCCAGTTCTCTGTTGCCCAGTTCTTGAGGAATTTCGTTCATTGCACTGGCATCTTTTTTATCTTCGAGTGTTAACATTGGGTTATTTATGGGCATTCTGCTTCTTACAACGAAGTTCCCGTCATGGTGTACCTTCTGCTATTGCGGCACGTGAACCGACGTCGATGATTTGGAACAATTCCTGCCTCGTGGCGAGACCAAACTATACGTGACACCCACCGGTTGCCATCGTCTGTCAACACCTTCTCGACTACATGTCTCACGCTTTTATCATATCGACCGCTCTTGTTTCCATATCTTAAACTGTACTTCCACGAATTCAGCCACTGTGTTCTTTAAACCACTTAAATTAAATTACCCATTTTTTACACTTATATATATATATTTTTAACGGAACCATGCTGTAGGCACGGATCACATACTCGAGTGTCACACTAACTGTGGTAAACGTGTCTACAGATACGAATCAGTTCCATGGAGTACAACGCAGTGAACCAGCTGAAACCAGAACCTGTTCTATCGAAAGAATTTATTAACCGGCTGTATTAAAGAATATGTACGTACATAACAATTATCTGTAGGGTTTCATTTGAAGAGTTAATACTTAAATGTAATTTGAAAAAAAAAACATTCATTGCTAGCTTCTGAACACTTACTTTGCGATCATTTCTTAAATATTTATCAACCATTCTTTCGTTAAGCAAAAATCAACTTTTCTCCATTTGAACTTGGCTTTGAATCTCATACGCTTAGTGATATGAGTAAGATTTCATTGATAATAAAAGATTTACGAAGATTTATATCACCCTTATGAACAGTAGGGTTACTGTAAAAATTATAACTATAAATAATAAAGGCAAATGTGAAGAGGGGTAAAAAGACAAAGGTCTCACCGTCTTCTTTCCCCTTTTTTCCCTGAAAGAGAGCTCACCGCCGTACGTCATTGCTTCAACATATTACTAAGTTAGGCCATAGATGCCTTGTTTATTCTGTAAAATGTAAATTAAAATTGTCAAAAGGGATACAAGCGAAATATGACAGTTTTGTGTCACATATATTTCGGGTTATATATAAAAGATTACCTCGAACTTCTTTTTGATTCATCAATGTCACTTATATCCTTTTGCTTCTGGACTCTTCACTTAATAATGTAACTTAAAGGAGTAAAGATTAAACTATATGGACCTTTATAAAAGAAATAGCATAGCACCTTTATAATAGAAATAGAAATAAAATTGGAAAATGATAACGAACCTTTTTTTTTTAAGCTCTCTATATTAGATTTTATTCTCAATGGTATACCATGTCAACAGACACAAATCCCATTCGCCGTCAGTTCATTTATTTTTTTCAGTATCTACAAAGAATCCATAAAAAGACCTAAAATTTTGCAAAAATCGGTGTAGATACAAAAAAAAAAAGAGCGCATACATCAATTCTATTTTTTTCGTCTTCCAAGGAAGAGGAAGAACAGATCTTATGTAAATGCAGAGAAAGAAAGAGAGAAAAGAAGATGATGAGAAAAGAATGGTTGTACCTGGAATAACCAATGAAAAGAGAGAGA
>JAGDQP010029751.1:426-12741 GCA_022664845.1 Lepisma saccharinum | reverse complement strand
GCTCCAACATATTACTAACTTAGGCCATAGATGCCTTGTTTATTCTGTAAAATGTAAATTAAATTTGTCGAATCCAGAGGCAAAAGGGATACAAGCGAAATATGACAAGTTTTGTGTCACATATATTTCGGGTTATATATAAAAGATTACCTCGAACTTTTTTTGATTCATCAATGTCACTTATATCCTTTCGCTTCTGGACTCTTCACTTAATAATGTAACTTAAAGGAGTAAAGATTAAACTATCTGGACCTTTATAAATGAAATTAGAAAATGATAACGAACATTTTTATTAGAAAGCTCTCTATGTTAGATTTTATTCTCAATGGTATACCATGTCAACAGACACAAATCCCATTCGCCGTGAGTTCATTTATTTTTTTCAGTATCTACGAAGAATCCACAAGAAGACCTAAAATTTTGCATAAATCGGTATAGATACAAAAAAAAGAGCGCATACATCAATTCTATTTTTTTCGTCTTCCAAGGAAGAGGAAGAATAGATCTTATGTAAATGCAGAGAAAGAGAGAGAGAGAGAGAGAAAGAAGATGATGAGAAAAGAATGGTTGTACCTGGAATAACCAATGAAAAGAGAGAGAAAAAAAAGAGAAGAAATAAGAAAAATGGATCATCTGTGGTTTCTCGTTCATCTTGAAACTGGCTCAATGCCCAAAGCATCATTTATCAAACCGAGGATCAATCTCGGTTCTGTGGTCTATGTAAGGGAACTGAGGAAGGTTTCTTTAAGAATTGCTTTTGTCCTTTCCGAAGTTTCTTATTATGGAAACTGACAACCACAGACCCTTTTGGTGAGGAAAATACAGTGAACAGTTTGATCCTGATAGAAACTACTGTAATTTAGTATTTTTTAATAAAAGATCGTTCGGTTTTTGTAGATATTCATATGTGGCGTAAACAACAGACATGTGTTCACGTATCTATGAGCGTATTCTTAAGTGGTGTAATCGAATTTACATGTATGAGAGAAAGACTGGTGAGTGAGCAATTTAGGTTTGAATGACACTAGACTCAGTGTTTGCTTATATTTCAAACACGAGTGCGATCTGCATCTTTGGTTAATGATAGACCTACAGTTGTTACCCATATAGCACGGACTATTGAACGAATATATCATTTAGGATCTAAAAATGCGTATATTGTTTCAGTTCAAACAAAGGTATCCGTAACGCATGCCCCTAAGAATCTTAAAACTAAAGAAAGAGATAGGAGTTACGACCTATTCTACATTCTTAGCTTTAATATTGCGGAGGTTATATTAAAAGAAGTTTATCTTTGAGATATGTAACCCGCAGTTCCTTCTTCTATTATTACCAGCACACAGAGGTTTCATTAAATTTGAACCAGAAAACATCTTCCAGTGTTCGTCTCACGTTCTCAAAAATTAATCATCGACGTTATTGATATATTGCTAAATAACTAAACATATATCTATCGTAGCTACAGCGAAATACATATATAAGCTACAGAAGCCAAGGAACATTGATGAATAAAGAAAGTTTGAGTTAATCTTTTATATGTATCCCGAAATATATATGACAAAAAAATTGTCATATTTTCTACATGCCAGATGTCCAAGGTTTCTTTGTACAACATATGCCAGTTTTGTATCACATAATATTTCGAGTTATTTATGAAACACTCGCTTTGCTTCGCTCGAGGCGCCTTCAGACCCCCGTAGGGGCTGCGCCCCAACTTATTTTTTTGGGGGGCTGCGCCCCCTTTACCCTAACCAGACTCTCTCTACGGGACTGCACAGCCATGGTGTCCATTTGTACCCTCCCAAGGGAGGGATGCGCCCCCAAAGGGGAGGTTTGCACCATTTATCGTAGCCTACCCTAACCGCCATGATGTCATACACCTTCATACAAAATTTCGTTTCTCTGGCTTCAATGGTTTGGAAATTGGGTTTTTGGGCGGCCATTTTGGATCCAAGTTGATGACTTTCTGAAAGTTTTCTTACGTTGTCGTGACCAACTTGTGATGGTACACCTTCATGTAAAATTTGCTTTATCTAGCTCAAACGGTGTGGAAAATGGTTTTTTGGGCGGCCATATTGAATCCAAGATGTCGGTTTTCCAAAACGTTGTCATATTTTCCTAAACTACTCGTCATAATGAACCTCTATGGAAAAGGTCCGCCATTTTCTATTAAAGATGGCGTCTTTGGATACGTTATGTAACATTTTCGTAATTTACTAGTGATAATGTACCTTAGTACCAAAGTTGATGTTTCTAGCTGCAGCCGTTTTGGCTGTATATTGTATACAACAAAGAGTACGGTGGCCATTTTGGATCCAAGATGGCGACTTTTTAAACATTTTGTAATATTTTCTTAACCCACTATTGATCGCGTACCTTCGTACCAAATTTCGTACATCTAGCTCAAACGGTGTGGTAAATTGACTTAAGAGGTCCGTCATTTTAGATTTAAGATGGCGTCTTTGGAGACTATTGGTAATGTTTTCGTAACCTACTTGATGTTGTGCCATCATACCAAATTTCGTTTCAATAGCTCCATCGCTTTAGGCTGAGTATTCTATACAACAATGGGTTTTGCAGCCATTTTGGATCAAAGATGGCGAATTTTCCAATATTTTTCAATAGTTTCCAAATCTACTCCCTATAATGCACCTTCATGCCGAAGTTCGTATCTCTAGCTCAAACGGTGTGGAAAATACATTTTTAAGGTCCGCCATTTTGGATTCAAGATGGCGTCTTTGGAAACATTTGAAACTATTTTCTTAACCTACTAGTGATGTTGTACCTCCATGCCAAAACCATTTTGGCTGTTTATTCTATACTACAATAGGTTTGGCGGCCACTTTGGATCCAAGATGGCGACTTTTTTTAAAATATCGGATTTTTATCTTTACCTACTCATTGTCCTACACATCCATACCAAATTTGGTGTTTCTAGCTTCAGTAGTTTGACCTGGAAATTTATATGGATGAGTCAGTGAATCAGAGTGTGAGTGAACATGGGGCTATATAGTATGTGGACTCGCTTTGCTTTTGGGGCTTCGAATATATCCCCAACTTCAGTGGTGTTGGGGGCTGCGCCCCCTTTATCTTAACCAAGATCATCCTGCAGGACTACACAGCTATGGTCTCCATCTATACCCTGCGCCCCCAAAGGGAAGGTTTGCCCCATTTATTGTAACCTACTCTTCGTCATACAACTTTATTCAAAATTTCGTTTCTCTAGCTTCAATGGATTGGAAATTGGGTTTTTGGGCGGCAATTTTGGATCCACGTTCACGACATTTTGAACGTTTTCTTATATTGTCCTGACCTACTTGTGATGGTACATCTTGTAAAATTTCATTTATCTAGCTCAAAGGGTGTGAGAAATGAGTTTTGGGCGCCCATTTTGAATCCAAGATAGCGCTTTTTCCAAAATATTTTAAAATTTTCCTAAACTACTCGACATATTGCACCTTTATGCCAATATTTGAACCAAATTTTTATATGTTGTTTCTAGGCTTAATAGCTCGGTTAAGTTCGTTAATGAGCAAAATGGGTCGCCATCTTGGATCCAAAATGGCCGCCGAATCCATTGTTGTATAGAATACACAGCCTAAACCGCTGGGGCTATTGAAATCAAATTTGGCATAAAGGTACAACATCACTTTTTGATTATGAAAATGTTACCTAATGAGTTCAAAGACGCCATCTTGGATCCAAAATGGCGGACCTAAAAATCCATTTTCCACACCGTTTGAGCTAAAGATACGAAATTTGGCATAAAGGTGCATTATGACGAGTAGCTTAGGGAAATATCACAACATTTTTGAAAAGTCGCCATCATGGATCCAAAATGACCGCCCAAAATCCCATTTTGCACACCGTTTGAGCTGGATAAATGAAATTTTACTTGAAGTTGTACTATCACAAGTAGGTCAGGACAAAATAAAAAAACTTTCAAAAAGTCGTCAACTTGGATCCAAAATGGCCGCCCCAAAAACCCAATTTCCAAATCATTGAAGGTAGAGAAACGAAATTTTCAATGAAGGTGTATGACCAAGAGTAGGTTACAATAAATGGGGCAAATCTTCCCTTTGGGGGCGCAGCCAACCGTGGGAGGGTGAAGATGTACTACGTGGTGGTGTAGTGCTGCAGGGAGATTTTGGTTAAGATAAAGGAGGCGTATCCTCTCAAAATCACTGAAGTTGGGGGGCGAGCCCCGGCTCCCAGCGAAACTTCGAAATCTACCTCAGCCTGTAGGCCTACCGAAAGGGAATTTTTATATTGTCGTGACTTACTCTTGAAGGTACACCTTCATATAAAATTTCATTTCTCTAGCTCGAATGATGTCGAAAATTATTTTTGGGCGGCCAATTTGAGTGCAATATGGCGAATTTTTCAAAATGTTGTAATGTTTTCATAAACTACTTGTTATGATACACCTTTATGCCAAAATTCGTATTTCTAGCTCAAACGGTGTGGAAAATGAATTTTTGTGTCAGCCATTTTTGATCCAAGATGGAATATGTGGAGATCTTTTGTAATATTTTCGTAACCTGCTAGTGATATTGTACCTTCATACCAAATTTCATTTTTGTAGCCCCAGCCGTTTAGACTGTGTTTTCTATACAACAATGAGTTTGGTGGCCATTTTGAATCCAAGATGGCGACTTTTTCAAAATTTCGGATTTTTTTCCTTTACCTATTCATGGTCATACACCTTCATAGCAAATTTGGTGTTTCTAGCTCCAGTAGTTTGGCCTGTGACGACAGCCTCTAACTACCCGTTAAGACCATACCAAGGCAATGTTGATACAAATGGTAAAATATACAGATCCGGATCTAACGTAAAAAGAAATTCTGAATCTATAGATCTTCGTAATAAAGCCCACAACAGTCCCACTTCAATACAAAAGAACACTATATTTCGGAAAGCACAAACCAAATCTTAAACTGGGTCTCGACAGTACTCTGTCTTTTAACACCTCAAAATTCTGCTGATAGACTATAGACAGTTCTCAACCATACAGCTAAAGAGTTCTTCCATAGTTAGTTTTTATTAAACTTTTTAGACTCATTTACCTTGCATCCACCTCCAAATAAGATTTTAAAAGGACATCAATTATATTTTATTTAATAATTACTAAAACAAACATTCTGTGCTTTCTAATACAAAATTAAATTAAACTTCAGCTTTAATGAAATCCCAAATTTGTTTATATAAGTGCTTTGCAAATGGATCTCGTGGATGCATGCTTGGTGAGGACTGTTTTTTCCTTTCTTTGCAGCGTCTGATTCAATTCCATTCCGAACATTTACATAACTCCCAAATGTAGCTAATTAGTTATTAATATTAACCAAGGACGAAAGTGGTCAAAGATGGCCGGAAGTCCTGGCTTGATGGCCCTGCGGGCCCTTTGCAATTTACATTTGCATCATCGTTCTTATTGTCACATAAGAACGATTGGAATTTCACAGAAAAATACTTTGTGTGTTGTTTTCATTGTTTCAAACTTACTTTCTACCACTTTCACTTGGAACAACTCCAAACTTTCAAGAGCTCTCTTTTTCTCAGTGGGATTTCAAACAAATCCTCCAGATGCCTCCTCGGTCGTCGTATGCTGTATGTTCTTTTTTCTTGTTTTTCATCGACCATAGCACGTTTCTCGCATACGGATATTTCTCAAGACGCACACAAACATATTCGTGTTTCCACGTGCTGAATATAAATGTCAAATTTCAAAATGCACATGTGTATAACGTATGTTCATGAAGTTAGTTTGATACTTATTTTCTACAAAAATTGAGATCAACTTTAAGTTTCAAGGCTTAATTACGTCTTTTACTAGCCGTCCCTCGTAATTACGAGTCAGTCTGTTGCTAATGTAATTATGTATTGCAAGGAGTGCCCATTGAGTTACCAGACGAAATATATAAATAGTTTATTAGTTTTATATAAGAAGCAGGGATTCCGCCAGAATTTTCAGTTTGGGGGGTGTAAAGTCAGAATTGGGAGGGTGTAAGTGGAGTTTTTCCCGAATTCTAACGACTTTTGACCTTAAAAACTTGAAGTTGGGAATTGCTCTCAAGGATTTGGGCGTGACACACCCACATGGGGGGAGGTTTCAGGAATCACTGATAGTAAGTCTACTTTGAGCAAATGAAATGTTTAAGGGTACCGTACTATTATAGCACAACAGGGGTATTTGGGTCACGTGGTAAATTGGATCATTTATGTTTATTATAGACCAGCATGTCGTGAATGAATTTAATGCTACGCTTTTGACACTTTCTATGACGAGTGAAAATCTGTTCTCAGCCTTTCGTAACTGTTGAAGCTAGTAAGAAGGTGAACTAAATCGTGTCATTGGGTTAGACAACGTCTGAAGCCTACACATGATGATCCGTGTCAAAGCTTGACTTGAATGACCCGGTGACCCGTTGCAGCTATGGTGGACAAACAATTATCTATAGGTTGGTGCGAATGAAATGTCAGCCCTAGGTGCGTCATGTCCAAAGGCGAAAAAAATGTAAACTACGCTTCCTGGTTAATCAAAGTAGTCTCCGCCTGCAACTATATACTCTTGCCACCTCTCAGCCAACAATTGGATTTCGCGCAGAAAGAAGTCTGGAGTCTGCGATGCGAATAAATCCTTAACTGCATATTGCACCGGCCAATCATTAGGGAAGATCTTCCCTGCCAAGAAGTGATCAAGATGCCGGAAGAGGTAGTAGTCAGTGCAAGAGAGACCGAAGAAATACGGCGGGTAAGGAAGGGTTTTATACTGCAAGTAATGGAGAGCTTGTACCGTTCTTTGCGCGACATGTGGTTGGTCATTGTCATTCAACATGAGGACATCAGGTCTGTTGACCATTCCTAGATGCTAGCAGACACGTTTGCGGTGAATTTTATGGAGTTCAGCACATCAACGATCTGCAGTGATGGTTTCACCTCTCCTGAGAAAGACATGATGGTCACTCCCGCCATAGAACATCATACCAGCAACAACACCTTCCGTGGGTGGAGGTGGTTTAGGACACCGTCCTGGACGTTGATCATGACCCAACCATTGTCCTGACCGTTTAGGATTGTCATAGCAGACCCACTTTTCATCTGAAGTGGCAATTTGATGCAGGGAACCTTCCCGCTTATTCCTTACGCAAAGAGAACTGGACATTTCCAGGCAGTGATTCTTGTTGGCCGATGTCAACTCATGTGGCACCCATGACTCCAATTTTTTTGCTTTACTGATGGCACGGAACCGCCAACTGGCAGTACTATGGAGTATGCCTAATTCGTCTGCAATGGCATGAAGACTTTTACGAGGTCCGCTTCCACGGTTGCTGAGTAGCTCATCAAAACATGATGGGTTGTTCGGTGTCCACGGGGCTCATTTTGAAATATTGGGTCACCGGAACGAAATTTAACAAACCAAAGGCGAATTGATTGTTTATTCGCAAATAATGGCCCAAATGCACTGTTAATGATTTTGTGGCTTTCTATGCAGAATGCCACAATTTGAATTCGGAATTGTGTGTTCTCAATGGTACACTTTCATACGACCTTGTTCAACAGAACTTCCTCCTGACTGTCTGGGTACCCCTGCCTGTTTGCTGGACGTATACAGTGTATATGATGTTAGATGCGTGACCTCAGTCGATCACTGTGTTGTGTTCCTGAGCAGAGCTGAAACGAATCACAGGGTCACTCGGCTCAATTTTTGACCGCGTCTATGCTTGAGACCCTACTTGATTCGGTGAGCCGAAGGCGAAGCGGAGATTTCGTATTGCCTTAGTATATACTTGCGTTTAAACAGACCTTCTATCTACGGTGACCGGGAGCAGAGGTGTTGCTCCACAGAGTACAAAAAATTACGACGGCGAAAATATACTAACAATAGTAATAACACAATGGAAATATTCTCATATCTCCGGAAAGAACAAAAATGGCGCCGGAAGGGTGCAAATAATCCCCTCGGAAAGACTATTCTGAAAGGCTATTTTGTCTGAAGTATTAAATAGGATATAAATATTAAAATCTTTTAAAACTCTTAAAAACGAAGTTCCCGTACATAAACTCACTTCTCAAGGAATCTAACATATAATAATATTGACTGATTCTAACCACAGGAACAAGACTGGTCACCGGGACAATTGGGTCAAGATTCGATCATAGGGCTGCCAAGTTCTGTCTGTTGATTTCGGTCAAGATCGGGTCCCGAGCTATTCGGGTAAATGCCGAGCCAATCGGGTCACTGGGTAATTCGTGTCAAGTTTCGGACCAACTCATTTATATTAAGTTTAGGTCAAGGCCACCGGGATCTATCTTCGACCGTTTCACCTATTTTCGGGTCAGGCCGTCTCGGGTCATCTATTTTCGGGTACCTTTCTCACCAGGAGTCATAGCGGTCATTTCATTCACACGAACTCAATATTAAACGCCTAGTGTACACGTAACACTACATACATAGCGCTGATGTTTTGATGTTTAGACAAAACAGAACCTACACAAGACGTGATGAATGGACCAGCGCGCTGTTGTGATGAAACTACCAATCACTTGTTGCCAACAGCTGGGATCCTTTTTTTCGTATTCCATCTGTGATACGCCGAAAGTCATCGAAATAGTGGTCATTAATAATTGTTTGGCGTGGAGGAGCGTAAATTGATGGACAACGTCTATACAATAAAGATTCACTGTTAATATGATGTTAAAGTTTCTGCTAACTTTACCTTGCCTTTTTTGGTGCTGGAGAACCAGATGGCTTTCATAGGAAAGACAGGGGCTTCGTTTCCGGGTTATAGCCACTAGGCCACTCATGCCTGTTTAAGACCCTTTTGGTTATCTGATCCCTTGTGATTGGTTTCAAGCAAGTCATTAGAAACTGTAGTATAAAGTTTTGTCTGCTCTGGTAAAAGATATTGCCATTACACGTTCCATGCCAATATCCTTTGCTAAAATCTCGGACTCAGTAGTTATCGTAATACCTAGATCATAATTCTTGCACTGTCAGTCACTAATTTGTGTTTGATTTCAAACGTAAACGTTGATACGTCACTACTCGAACGTAGATTAGGCAGTACTATGGTGAATCTAACAATCGACTAGCTAAAAGTGTGGACATAAGGAAATCTTGCAAAGGAATGCAATTAGTAGAAATACAACCTTAATTATTGCTACGTATTCGTGTGTGTAAACTCCCAAGCAGTTAACGGTGTAAAGTCCGGTACTGAACTGACATCGGATAGATATAATGTGGAGTGTATAGCTACCAAGACAAAACACGGTGAAAATGAAACAAGAGGAATACAAGCAACATTTTTATTATTAGACGCTTTTGATTAACTTACTCTGTAATCATATTTCATCTCTGGTACAAATCTTGTAATTGATTTTTAACTCACTTTTCATCATCCGATTTCTTTAAAATTTTGTAAACTTGCTTGCTTCCGATGAAAATACAATATTCAATCATTACATATACGACAGAATAATCCAGTTAACTGTAATTAATTAAAAAAATAATTATTTAATATGGACTTCTTTATCCTAAAATAAATACTAGCCTGCAACGATGTTGGATTTTGACTGGTTGCAGAACACTTTAGGATTTTGGTGTGCGAAGCTTTTAATATAGAAAAGAAAAGATTAAAAAATGTAAAAAAATAACACGCTTTTTAAGCAATGAAAAATTAACTAAAAATAATAAACTTATGAATCGGAAAATAAAAGAAATCTCTTGCTTACTTTATCATAAAATAATAATATCTAAGAGCACCCACGCTTTAATTTTCCGATTCATAAATTTATTATTTTTATACTTTTTAGTCCATTTTTCTTTGCTTCAAAAGCGTGTTTCTTAAAAAAACAAAAACTTTTTAATTATTTTTAGAACACTCAACCCTTTTGCTTCCAGAGTAAGAATTAATTTACAGCCGCAGTTTTATTTATAACCTCAGAAATATATTAAAATATCCTTCCACAAAAGAAATAAAAAAAGAAAACATTTGGAATTTACAAAGAAAACATTAAGACATTTAAAATATACATCACTCCGATCAGTAATTTTCGTTATAATTCTCTTAATTTATCATTAATTAATATTTCCTTAATTTACAACGTTCGCTTGGAAATAGTTCTTTAATGACATCTTATAAAATGTATTTATACACCCCTGGATCGTTTCTAGGATACATACAAAGATACAATTCGGAAATCATGACGTTTAGTTAATACTTATACACTGTCAGCTTCCTGGTATTGTATCCTAATACTTTGTCATGGATATAATTAATATCTGTCTATTACTAATAGTATTAGCGCACCCGTATCAATTTCAGTGAATAAGGGAAGATATCGGGTTTGTCCTGCCTGTCTATCTGTCTGCCCCCTTCCCTGGATCTCAACAACTAGTCCGACAGAGGTGAGCCATACAACGTTTTATTTGTATTAGTCTCAAAGCATGAAATCACCTATCAAATAAACTCTAAAACTGGTAGGACCTTTTCAATCGCTTAGTATTCCAAATCTGTGTTTCTTTGTTCCCCCCTAGATCTCAGTAACTACAGGTCACACAGAGATGAACCATACACCGTTGGATTCGACATGGTATTAAACGGTGGAGAAACTTATCAGTTTGACTCTAAAAGTGACAGGTCCTTTAAAAATAGCTTAGTATTCTCCATCTCAATGTAGAGTTTCTATCCTAAACGGCAGGAGCTAGAAACACCAAATATGGTATGAAGGTACATCATAACTAGTAGATTAAGAAAATATTACAAAATGTTGAAAAAGTCGCCATCTTGGATCCAAAATGGCCTCCAAACTTATTGTTATATAGAAAGCATAGCCTAAACTGCTGGAGCTAGAGAAAGAAAATTTGGTACGAAGGTACACCATCACTAGTAGCTTACGAAAATATTACAAATTGTCCCAAAGATGTCATCTTTGATCCAAAATGGCGGATCCTAAAAATCAATTTTCCACACCGTTTGAGCGAGAGATACCAAATTTGACATAAAGGTGTATTATCACATGTAGTTTAAAAAAGTATTGCAACATTTTTAAAAGGTCGCCATCTTGGACTCAAAATGGCCACCCAAATCCATTTTCCACACCTAGATAAAGAAAGGAAATTTTGTATAAATGTGTTCCATCACAAATAACTCACGACAATATAAGAAAACATTAAAGAGTCGCCATCTTTAATCCAAAATGGCAGCCCAAAATCCGTTTTCCACGCCACTGAAGCTAGAGAAACGAAATTTGGTATGAAGATGTACGACCAAGAGTAGGTTACAATAAATGGGGTAAACCCCCTCTATGTGGCCGCATCCCCCTGGACGTATGTGGGTAGATCTGTACCATGGGGGAGTCCCTCGGAGAGTCTGGTTACGATAACCACACTAGCTAGTCAAGCGAAAGTTGGCGTAAAGTTAAATTATCAAGATGAGGTTAGGAGGAACACATTAAATGATCAAAAAGTCGCCATGTTTAATCCAATATTGCCGACTAGGATTTATACAGAGGCATATTTCTCGACTGAAAACGACGTGCTTTATTTTGTTTAATGTATTTTCTACCCGCACGATTGTACTCTAGCGGTTTCATGTATTAGAGCTATTTTCGGCCGCCATCTTGAAAAATGAAATTTTCCCTATATCTTCGGTATTTTTGGAAATATCTCGATCAAAACTGTACATTTCGACTTAGACTAATTTAAATATATTTAAATCGTTTTTAAATGTATTTAAATGGTTTTCATGTATTTCGGTACCACAGCCGCCATCTTGGAAAAACGGAATTTTTCATATAATATCTTCGGCGTTTATGGGAATATTTCAACCAAACTAACATATTTCGACTCAAAGCGATGTATCTCAACGTTTTTCATTTATTTTCGGTACTTTCGTCTGCCATACTGAAAAAAATTGCATTTTCCCTATGTCTTCGGCGTTTATGGGAATATTTAAACCAAACCAACATATTTGGACTCAATGGTTTTCAAGCATTTTCGGTACCGTTGGATTCGTCATGATCAGAAACAATGAGGAAAACAATAAATGTGACTCTAAAACTGGCATGTCCTTTTCAATCGCTTAGTGTTCTCCATTTGTGCCCCTACGAGATTTCAATAGCCACAAGTTCGTCAGAGATAATCCATACACCGTTGGAATTGTCATGGACACCGGTGGAAAAATCTATGACTTTGACTCTGAAACTGGCAGGCCCCGGCATTCGCTTAGTAACCTCCATTTGTCCCTATAATTTTAACTCTTTCTGTTGGATACGTTATAAGATAATTTTAATTTATACGGGGGCGCTTTGGT
>JAGDQP010029750.1:0-22841 GCA_022664845.1 Lepisma saccharinum | reverse complement strand
AAATCATCATTTGTTTAAATAATTACATTTAACATCAACATGAAGGAAACACTTGTTGACTATCTAAAATGATTGTGCCTTGAGTGAAACGGTTTTCTGAACATATTTTTAGTTTTGAAATTATTTGAAGTCAAATAATGATTTAGGAAATTAATATTGGACGCGTAGAACTGACAAATATTTTATTAAAGTTGCTGGGATGGTTTCTTCATTCGACTGACATGCTGCAAATTTCAATAATAAATTAAGCTATATTATTAAAATTAAATTTATGGTATCAGTTGTTCATCGAGGGATAAGGTGTTTAATAATTTTTCTGAATATTTCAAAAATAATATTATTTCTTGCCGTTTCACGAACTCTCTCTTCCTCAGGTTTGCAAGTATATTTCGTTTATTACTAGCGTGAAGTAGAAGTAGTGGGTCATGCGTTAACTGGTATTACAGTGTGATTAGATGATAAAAAACTTCATTTTATATGGGCCAGTCTAGTAACTATTGACTTCAGCCCGTCACGATTATCCGTCACGTTCGGGTTAAAATGCACCCATGCCTCTACCAGGACCTTCGAGCCCTTGGCCTAACGCCTCAGACCGCACGGCTACCCGGTCGCGTGATTAGATGATTTGAACATAGCGTTCCTCGTCTTCTGAATATTTGCAACAGATACAAACATGATCCAAAACAAAATACTTGTCTCTGAAACGATCATCGCCATACTTTGCCGCTTCTAAACGGCTTGTTTGACTTCTGACATTTTTAACTACATAAAATTCATTACAGGTATAATTGTTCAATCTCGTTAGAGTTTACTGCCACTCGACGAAACTTTTTGTGCTAATTGCATATTTAAGGTTTCAGTCATTTACATAATAAATTATATGCGATATAAGAGAATGGTTTTTAATCGTGATTCATTTGTTACTAAGCATTTGTAATATTAGGACAGTAGGTAGAAAGGCACTTTCTTAAACAGGTGCCAGTATAGCATTTTACCATTTAACGAATTTTTTTTAGAAAGATTTTCCTGGCTATCTCTGATATATTGTATTTCACCATTCATTTTTATAAAATCTTTACTTTGTTGATATTTTATTGAATTTTTAGACACTATCTATATGATGTGGAAACATACGTAATTGGAAGTGTACGTGGTTCTATGATTTATTCTTTTTCATTCATATATACTCACATATGCATTTGATATTACGAGCATTTACTGCTATGCATAGTTTCGAACAGAGACATATATAAGAGAAAATAGAATCACTCACACACAAACACATACGCACCCAGCTTCACTTATGTATCTTTCAAGAATCAAACCTCATAATCTAATATTTATTAATATTTTATAAAGAGTATTCTATAACTGCATATTAGTATTTGGCATTCACTTGAATAGAAATTAAGAACAATAGCTACAGTTTCATGTGATCTCCGAACAACTTCTGTGTATCTCTATAAAAAGAATGAATCCATAGGACATCTTACTTATAGTGTTTCAACTAAATTACTTTTCTTATTTTAATTTAGTCAGTCTATGTGTACTTAATTCAATGGTAAGAACACAGCGTCATTTTAATTAAATAAAACTAAAATCTTCACAAGCAGAATTTAATAAAAAAAAATTGATTGTTGTGTATTTGCTTCTGTGATTTTCGTTTCTTGTTTTGCATTTTGTGAAATACATTTGTAATTTCGCCGTTGAAAACCTTTTTGGAATCTTTATTTTATATGGGCCAGCAAAGTAACTTTGGACTTCGGCCCGTCACGATTGGATTATTTACAACCTAATTAGAATCCCAAAACGGTCATCCCCCTAGCGGGACTCTAACTCTGGACCTTCGATATCGCTGTTGAACAAAGATTTTTATATTAAAATTCACAAGCCTATACATGAAGAATGAGTTTCCTGTGGTTTCATTATTCTATATATTTTGAGTGTTATTGTTTCACGATATTGTTTTGAAATAAAGTGTAGTTTCATTTCAGTGTGGACCTATATAAAAAAGCGTGAAGAACGAATATTGTGATAAAATTTGAAGTTGACATTATCTGTTATTACAAATCCAAGTACAACATATATTTTTCTATAACCAGTGGCAAGTCATAAAACTGTATCAGATCTTCGTATGAACTCGTGGAAAAATATATATTTTTGTTATCTGTAAAACAGGATGTAGAGTTTCTATAACGAAGAGAATGTGTTGAATCTACAAAATAGAATATAGAATTTACTAAAATTGTTCTAATACTATTTCATTCTTTAGGTAATAAATAAGCGAGGTTTGAGCAATTAGTATAACAGTGCAAAAATATTAGCAGCGCAGCTTCTGCGAAATAGACAGTAATTTTAATATTTGTTCTTTCTTTCACGACGACTTGCTTTCGTTTGCTTGTATTAATAACATACATGAGGAGATTTTCGATAAATTATGTTGAAGAATAAAACATGTCAGTATTTTTTGAGTCACATATTTAATTGCTATACAACTATCATACTTTCTAAAATAGTCATCCTTAGGAGTTTCTAGATTCAAGTTTTCAGGTGGGAAGGTTTCATTAGCACCATTACTTAAATAACTGTTTCTTTATTTTCCATTGATCAAACTTACTAGCATCCGTTTGGGTGTGTCATCATGACTATTTTAAAACAGGACAATAACGAAATCTGGCATATTCCAACTGAAGTGAATAAAATTATGTTGCCACATCAAATTCAAAGCGAGAACCTCATATATGTTTTTTTGTATATTTTGATACGTATGAAACAGAATTTGCATTCAAGGGTATCGAATTATATCACATTTATCTTCATTGTATGAGTTTTCTCGTATTCAACGATCGGCATTCTCAGTCCCATTGAGGTGATTACTAGTCTCCCAGGGTGTGGTAATGTACTATCATCTAAAATATCATCAGCTTCCTTTGTCTTCCTACGATAAAATAAAACATCATTATTTGGTCTCCTTTTAAATGTTATTCGATGACCGCCCTTGCACATACTATCTCTATAATAAATAAAGAATGCGAACAGTAAGCACAGAGAGAACAACGCGGTGTTTTCCTTCCGCAAACTATTCTCATCAGTAGTTAACCCACCTAACTTATAATATTGAAGCTTAAACTTTCGACATGTAGTGATGGCAGTTGATGTAATTCCTAGATAATCGATTCTGTCAATAACAATATAATGCGTCCTCACCTCTACCTGAAAAAATAGATGTGAAGCAAATAGATCTATCAGTTTAATATTTGATCCAGTTGTAAATGTCCCTCTAGCATCCCTTCCAATAACCTCAAATTTTATATAAAAATCCGACTAATGGTGGTGGACAAGAACGTTAACATCTATAGCTAGTTCAATATTTTTATTTGCTTCATTTTAATTGTTGAACGCACGACGATTGACTGGGAACAATTGATACTAATAGTTCTCTATAAACTCCATCATTAATAGACTATATTATATTTAAAAATACTTAAGAGCCATCCTTGATCATGAGAATAGTGCTCGTTATCGCTCCACAAAACTAACTGTTTCATGCTAATCATTAGTAACACTTATTTTTTTTGGAACATATATGTATCTGTTCAATGGCAAGAAATAATATATATTTTGGCTCATAATCAATTGGTTGCAAGAACTCTGCCAATGGTTTTAATGTTGCTATACTGTTTGTGTCTTTATATTTATATTTCCCATCGACTATGATCGTACTTCTTGCTAGGTTATAGTGTACATTAAATGTTTCAATAGTTAAGAGTTTTTAAAGGAAATGACCATGTGAATCTTCGAATTTAAGATGGGTATTAATTTCGAAACCCAATCATTTACCAACGGTTCTAATCATTTTAATAATGGACTGTTTTAATACTTTAAAAAATATATTTCCTAGTTAGGGTGAAGTAGAAGTTAGTATTTTCTTTTCATATAACCGCACCATTATTATACATCATTTATTAGTAATCAAGTTTGAATCTATCAATGGCTTGTAGAAAATTATATCCACCTGAAAACGTTTTAGTAATTTATTACAAAAATGCACTTAAATCATATCTTTAACATGTTGAATTAGATCAGTATTATGTACAATTATTGTATTATTAGTGCGGTTATAACCAATCAAATACTTGGGCGGTACTCCTCGAAACGAATCAAATATGTATGTTTTATTATGTTCATAATAATAACATATAAAATGCCATCCAGTATTAATTGATTAGTTCATGTTAACAACAGCACATTCTTGTCTCAATGGAACTGTAGGTGGTAGATATTCAGATACAAATACACGTTTATTTTTTTTTACTTAACATTGTGCTATACGTTTGATATCATAATTGGTGAGTGCTTTTTTATTTCTTATGTATGTTTCTTCTCTTTCTGTCTCCTTTTAAGTCCTTTACCTCTAGACAGAATTGATGATTCCATGACTCCATTGTGCCATTTCTGTTCTTCTGACTCTAGTTTATTTTCCTTTACATCTATTACTGCCTTAACTATAGCTACTGAATCACCTGTAAGACTACCAACAGATACTAATGCAGAGAACATAGCAGGAATCGTAAATATAAATCTGCCTGTTTTTGAACGTTCACGAAGGTTCTTCAACTGTGCTAAAGTTAACGTGAGAGACATACATTATTTTGTCCTTTCTCATGCATCTTTCTTCTTTTGCAGTTTGTGATTTATTTAAATTTCGTTAATATTCAATGATACTTAAATTCATGTGATGAAACATTAAATCCTACACCCTTTACCTTAATTATAACGAAACTATATTATATGAAATTATTTTCTTATTATCTTATTTTCTTTTTAGTTTATTTCTTTTAGTTCTTATTATTGTATAGCCCCAACCCAGTTTCGTTTTATATTCATCGCCATTTTCTACACCCAGTGAAGCCAATATTGTCACCTATTGCCAATATTGTCAATAGCTTCCAACTTTAAGTCTTGATCAGCTTTATGCCTATCTGATAGGTCTTAAACGTTTTAAATGCAATGCCATGCTCTCGACATGTTTGATCTAATTTATTCATACCTCGATCACCTCTTGCTAATCTTTCATCTAAAGGTATACCAGGACCACAAAATTCATAGCCGCGAAAACGTAGTTTGATGGCTAGTGTATTAATAATATCATTCAGTACGCCCTTGCCGTCAATATTTTGACAAAATTCTGGTAGAAAAATATGAATTATGATTAGGCATCTCGTTCCTTTGAATTCGAAACTACTAAATTAGATAGTCGAAACATAATCATATCCATTAAGGTAACCTTTTCGTTATAAACATTTTTGTTTCAGACTGCTTCTGCGTCTGCTATAATTAATAAATAGCCTATCCACTAATTTTCTATCAGCCATCCAAATTATATGTTTTGGCATGTTTGTGTATTGTTTAATCCCATTTTCTTTCTTCCTTTCTTTCAAATCCTGACCTCTAGCTTTAAGTCGAAGTCAAATAGGTTTAATCAATGTTTTATACTTATCGGAACTCGATTTTACTCATTTATGTGAAGGGTCATAACTTTTATATACAACATTCGTAGTTTTTAGAATCTACTTATGTGTTTAAAAATCCTTATCAATAAAACGTATAGGTTGTTTGCTAGTTAACAATTCCGATAAGTACTCTGTTGAATTAAATTGTTCATAGAACAGAGTCAAAGGATTTTTGCGATTTCACTCTCACTAAATATAATTAGATCACCGTTATCAAAGAAAATATTATAACTACCAATCTTGCGCTGCAATACTCAATGTAAATTAATAGATTATACACAAAATATTCATCCTTATTAACCCTGTTAGTACCCAAATATGAACTCGCTAATGCTCCTAATTGAATCTCTCTCTTTCATCATCATTTTTTACTCTCAGGCGATGCCTTAACTGATTCAAAGTACTTTTTCTTTGCAATGACGTCTCCTTTGCTGTTAGTGGATAATTATATTTTCCTGTGCTATTGGTATAAGCTCTGTTATTAAAATTTCATTTTCATCAGTCACTCCTTAGTTTATTTTCCCGGGCTCACACTAGTCTCAGTTAATGGTTTGTCTTGACGTTTTAGTTTTTAAATAGCTACGATGATCCTCTTTCCATTCTTTAAAACCTTTCGCTGAAAACTTGTAAATAAATATTATTACATTTTTACTTTGTCACTACAAAAATAGACTACATTAATCATATACAAACATTTGACGTAACATACATACATTGATTAATCGTTAAACATAATGACATAAACATTACACGTTTATAAAAATGATCGATTTATTTCTATTTTTATAACGTTCGATTTTCTTGTTATATCAATTTTTAGAAAGGCATATGTTTTCTTCCAGGTTACAGTACATATATCTTTAAATTTATTAAATGGCATGTCTCCAACAACAAACTTAGCATAAACATATTTAAATTGATGTTGTTCTGACGAAATATACATAAAATGTTTATATTATCCCTAATAATTTGCTTCGGGAATTTACTATATGTTTGTGGCAAGTTAAAACATTATCCATTGTGAGAAATAGTTCTGTACCTCGTTCTTATCATATAATATATAATAATGAAAGATAATAACATAATTGTTCTTGAAATCATCCAAATTTAAAACAGAAGGATTGAATGTGGCCAAATTAAAGTAGAATTTTTCATGTACATCATTATATATGTTTTTTCAATTGTTCATACTTGGATTGTTCTAAGTTTCTAGAGAATACATAAAAGTGCCTCCCTCCTCAGCAAAGCCAATTCGGAGGTAGAATAAAATTTTCAATAACTAGTGTCGTCTTCACACAACTAGTGAAACAATTATTAATCATCGGATGTTATTATGAAGGAGTTCAGCATTCAATTTTGTACAATAAATACTAAGTGCTGATGTCGTATTTTAACGCTCCACGTATTTAACTATTTAGTCAGTACTTTTTAATCGATCCATGAATGATGTTCTGAGGACAGTACCAACAATTTGTCAAATTGGTTTAGTTCTGCGTATAATTTTTTCGACTAGGTATACATGTGGTTAGGTTTTCATTAGGTTCTACTCATAGAAACGACCTTTAATAATCTCATTGTGCTCATATTTTTAGTGATGTGTAGGTGGATTAGTAATAAGCACGGCAGCAATTTGAAATAATTCTGTGCTCCAGTTGCTACTGAAGCCTTTTTCACACTTATTCTTAAACTTAATAATTCGAACTTAATCCCCAACACTATATTTCGGAACACCCTTAAACGAAGGTGTTTACCTTTTGCAATAGACTGTTGATATTAAATTCTGTTCGCTTTCGGTCATTACAGCCTGAATAGGTTTCATTTTAAATTATCTATGCACTTTATTGTTGTAAGCTTTGATCAGTGCGTGTAATATATTATATCATTTGTAATTACGTTTCAGTGTGAACTGCTTCCACATTAAGTTACGTAGCGTTCTGTTGAAGCTTTCAATTATACTAACCTTCTTGTCACTGTAGGAACAGTATTGAGTAACACTTTTTGTTTCGTTAACTTGATAAACTCTTTGGTATATAACTGCCTCCCCCGATCTGTTTGTAAGAGCTTTGGTGCTTGTCTAGTTGTTCTGTGTATTGAATCAAATTCCCTTGAATAATTTTCTGTCTTACTTTATTTTTTACTAGTACTGCCCATGAATACTTGCTAACGTGTCAATAATTGTTAAAATGTTTTTACCCCTTTTTTAATTTAGCTAATCATTTTAAATTTCCAGAGCTCTTTTCGAATCAATCTGGTTACCGGAAATCATGTATACCTTTTGTCACAACATGTATTCGTTCATAATTTCTTCTCCCGGGCTTGCGTAATTTTTCAACGATTTGTGGTCAATTATTCATTATTCTTAAACTATGTAACATCGAAATATTAACTGTGCAATGAATATCACATTAATTGAAATGGGATACACTGGAGGTGAAAATTTATCCGATCGGACTACAAGCACATCCTCTTCTACAAGATCAAACTCACGAAGCTCAATTTCATCTTATTTTAGAACATCGGGTACTTGAATGCCTTCATGTATTCCTTGGGATATATTCCCATATTTCGTTCGTTGAATATGAGAAATACACCGTGCGTTGAATATACATTAACAATAGGAAATTCTTTATATTTATTCTTTATCTAATGAAAATCTAAACATTTAGCTTCTAAATAACCTGGATTCCAAAACAGGATGTATTCCTGTCAAGGACATATATGTTAGAACTATCACTAGCACGTGTAAAGCCACGCACCTTGTTAGGTATTGAATAAATAAGAAATAGCTGAAAATTGTAACTAAAGAGTTGTAGATGAAACTTCATCTAATTTACTAAATATGCTCCTATACATATCGCTTTTAGTGTGTCTTCTAAGCCTTTCAATTTTGTAATGATATCATTATTAATTTTATTATTAGAATTAAAGTATTTTGCAGTTATTTGACAGTTCTCTTGAACTTCCCATCGTCGGCACTGTCGGCATTAGAGCTATAGCAGCTTCAACATTACACAATTCGTTAATATCAGCGTACTTTTTAGATAAATTATGATAAATATTAGCTACAGAAGTATATTTTGTTTTTAATTCACTAATCTGTTTCTGAATATCAGCAATGATGCTGTGATGTGTTACTATACTAACCTCTAAAACTTTAATCTTATTTTAGTCCACTGTGAATTTCATTGACACCAACAACAGGTCTGAATTTTGAATGTTCTTAAATAGTTTCTTTAACTTCATTCTGAATTTTATTCAACGCTTCTTGAATATTTGAAGGGTGTTCTAGTATTCTTAGAAATTGTATACTGATTTAATGTTTTGTAATTGAACTTTACTGTTTTTTATCATTTCAGGGAGTTTTCTTTGGTTTCGATAACGTTTTGAATATTATTTATCTCTTTATGTTTTATATTTCTTGGTTGGTTGGGAGTGTGTTCCTAGTTTCTTGAAGGGTAGTTAACTTTGATTTTATTCAATCAATATTCTCTCATTTTGTACCTAAAACGTTTAAATACTTACGAATATTTTCGACATCAGACTGCTTCGGCAGGTTTCTTTTAATTTGTACGAAATAATTTTGAATGGTGCTCACAACACACTAAAATTTAATTAAATAAGAAGGAAGACGAAACCTTATAATTTATTACTTTACATTGTGAGAGCTTCTTGTAAGAACTGATCTCAGTGGGGAGATTATTCAGAATGACTTAGAGATGCTTTAGTTCAATTTGAACATTTTTGAGCTCTGAAACATTACTAATTATTATTTCAAACTCACCAAGCTTTCTACTAATTTCAGATACATCGCCATAAATAAGTAGGTTGGTTAGATTGTCAGGAAATTTACTTTTTCTATCAGGAACGGAATTAAATTCATTTTGTAATTTTGAAATATCCTTTTGCATCTTTCGCAGTTCTTGTTGGAAGGCGTTATTGGGAAGTGCATGTTCTAATGTGTACGCAGCGGTTTAAATATTATTAAATGCTGTTTGTAATTTCGTAAGCTTTGTATACATAACTTCAATTAAAATATACATCAGTGTTCGGAATAAATTGATTTTTCATTACTTACACTTCATTTTTGATCGTCGTTATAAGGTTTAGAATTGTAGTTTAATCATATTTATTTACCAGCTGTGAATACATGAGAATAGCACTCTTCAACTCATTATCATATTTTAGAAGAACTCGTATATGTTGTTTTTCTTGTGTCATTTCCGTTTCAATGTTTGAAGACAGTATATTTCGTAAAGTGTTTTTTTGACCTTTTATTACCTTAATTCTTTTTTTCCAATACCATTACTTGATTTGAATTGATAGATGATGGAGAATCAGATAATGGATCATGCTCATGTGACTAATATTGAGTGTACCTAAATAAACCGATTGGTATCTTAAAAATAAACTATATGTAATATAAAACTGTACGTTATATGTGTATTATATTTGACTAGATAATATAACTATATATACTAATTATAACAATAATTGTTATTAAATGATTAAAATTTCAGATTATAAACATGAATTGAATGCAAAATATATACATAAACTGTACAATTACTTGAACACTTGGATATTTTACATAAATATAAACATTTTACTATATATAGTATAAAAATGAATGGGTTCTGAATATTGCAATAGGCAACTTGTGTTAATCAATTTACATATTCTATATGGCATATATTCTATATTTATAAGATGCATTCCCTGCCCTGAGGGAGAATGCTATCATCTTATGTCTTTCAGAGCTCTTCAAAAACTAATTGATAATTTACGTACATTGTTCACATGTTGTGCAATCGACTAATCCATAATGTCCGCTGGTTGGTGTATGTACCTTACAAACTAATATCCAACGCTTATCATCATGAGAATCAAAGGCATTTCGCTTGGCTTTTCAGTAAAACTTTCATGCTTTTCTGATCTGATTTGCTATTGTTCTTTCCCTTCCTTCTGTTCTGTAAAAACAGTCCTTAAATTCTCAAACGAAATGTCTTGTTCCACCACATTTTTGTACACTCTTGTCTCTTTCTTGTGTCAGTATTTACAATATTACATCGCATATATTTGCTCTCAAACCAACAAACTTTTTGATCGTTACAGAACTGTATTCATATTTCATATTCCTCAGTTAGATCTTATTCTTTGCAGGAATATTATATTCGTTTGGTTAATTGTAACTTGATTTATCAAACATTCAAACATTTCACGCATGTCTTTACAAACGTCTTTAGTTTTCACGTAATATACGAATGATATATGGCATGTCTATATTTGTCTTTGTGTACAATGATTATATTTTCTCGATATCGTGGATTCATGATGTCGAAATGAAATTTATACATAATCAGTTTTGAGAAATCCCATACAGCTGCACCCACATAATTAGCCTTATCTAATTTAACACTTTTCTTTATCATATGGTGTATAACTAAATTTTCGTCATATGTCCCAAGTAATTCGAAACAAGGAGACGCTACAAAATTTTGACACTTTTTAAAATCATTTACAAGCCTTACATCAATTCGATTCCTTACATACTCCACCACATGATCATAAACCGCATTAATCGTAAGTTTATATTTTTTTCGAAGATTATAATAGGAGCAGAGCGATGGGGTGTATTACTATTAATGTGTCTCGAACCTTCTGTATTGATTTAACTATAGTGCATTATGTACAGGACGAAGTTGTAAACTGTGATGCAAACGAAATGTAGGAGTCGATAATGCACTATGTAAATGTGTTTATCTTTTAACGTCAACAAGAGCGTTTTGCATTTACCATTAGGAGGAATTTCGTCTATTGGTGACATAGGGAAATATTGGTGTACCTCTTGTTATTCTTGTGGATTGTGCAAATCCACTTCAGCAAAACACCCGATACGACTGTGTCCTGTGTGGTCCGAATTCTTCTGCGTGTCATTAAACTCTGATGGCTAAGGATCACAACGAAAATTGTCATAGGACAAAGATTCAATCATGGCCGTAGCGTATAAGTTATTTACAACTAAATACATTATGTATAAATGTTCTTCATCAGGTTTATACTCGTTAATAATATAGGGGTTTCTCACCTTGGCATTGCATATAGTTCACTCAGTAATTTCCCCTCTAATTGACTGCTCTATAAACATATGTATTAGGGTGGGTAGAAAAAACTAATTTTTTCAACAATTCCTAATAACGCGGAAAACCGTGTTTCCAAACATGTAACTGTAAATTTCTTTTGGAATCAGACAAAATCTTCAGTTCGCGCATCGAGATAAAAGCTTCGTCAAAATGTCAAAAAATATACTTATTTGGGAACACTCTATATAAAATACAGTTTACTTCTTGTAGTTCTAATAGGGTGGTAATTTTTTCATAGGTATGTAACAACACACAGAAGAAAATAAAATCGAAATCAGATAATATTTTCAGTTCGCCCATCGAGGTCATAATTTAGTCAAATTGTTAGTTAGCAAAGCGTTGCTTCGTCATACTCGTGTGTGTCCTGAGGAGACATTGGGGAGGGAAGTTGTATCAACAACTTATCAACAATTTATCAACAATATTTACAAATTCATTTTCTATTCTATGATGGAACTTTTCAGCATTATTCTCTTCTCTACATAAAACTGGGTTGGATCTTGTATCGTCAGACCAACAAACAAAACAACCAAAACTACATGGCTAATAACCCTGAGGTCTTTGGGGTTAATATGCCCCTAAGTTAATATCTTTCTCAATTAATTTCGTTGTGGGATGTTTCTATCACTGATTATTTTAGTATTCCTTGCCCTAGTATAGTTCTTAATATACTCCATATATTAAGAAATAATTGTTTTAAATAAAATTGTAAAAAAAATGTAACACATCAAACCTTGGGTCTAATTGTGGCATATAAATAGTATATTTTCTACATATTTTATTTAAGTATTTGTATTTCCTACAGATAGATGGCACTATTGGCGCCACAATTTTGTCATATAACTTACCTCTATGATGCACTGATGGCAGAGAAGCATAAGGTCACATCGAAAACAAGGAAATTCATTTGCAATTGGCAATATTTATTTCTACATTATTTTACTTGTCAACATTACCAATTTATGACATTGATTTGATTTCCCAGGAATAGTATTGATTATTATCGCTAAAGTAAAAGATGTACCATGCGGGTGTAATGATTTGAAGATATTCGCGAGTTGCTCTTTCAAGAAGAAATTAGTTCCCATGACCGCTTTCTAATCGATGATGAAGTGAGTGAGTTCGACTAATGAAGGTGCATATTATACTAGATCAAAAGTAGAAGACTACGTATACCAACCTGAAGTTATCGATTCTGATTAGAGTGATGCTTGTATGAATCAGAAAAATAATGGAAATCAGACGTGTTATAATAGCAAGAACGGAACTCAGTGGATGCTAGAACCGCCATCCCAAAGAAAGACAAAATCAAGCAACATTTTGAGGCCTCTCCCTGGACCAATTCGTATGTTCTCCAACGAGTGAAACTGTCTGCATTCCGCTGTTTTACACAAAGGAGATGTCTCAGTTTCTTTCTAAAAAAAACAAAGAGTTCAAAAAGTGTACCAAGAAAAGAACATTGAATGGACGGATATTACATCTGAAGAAATCGAAGCATACTGCTGTTCCTTGCTGGTGTTTATTGCTCTAGCGATGAAGCTCTGGAAGAACTATGGGGTGAAGAAGATATACGTCCGATTTTTGGTGCAACAATATCCCTGGAGAAATTCAAGCACATCAGCAGATTCCTGAGAGTCGATAACAAGGTAATGACGCCAACAATGAGATACAACAAGCTGTTTTCTTTTCGTGATGATTGTTTCATGCTCAATGACAAAGGTGAAAAATGTTTCGTTCCATACAATGATGTTACTGTAGATGATGAACTAGTTACCTTCAGAGGACAATGCTCATGCAGGCAATTCATTAAGAAGTAACCTAGCGTCAAGGTGAACATGACTCCCGGGCTGCTTACATTTAGAATGGCGAAGTGTATATAGGAAAGGGATTATATAGTAAGAGAATCAGGGTAGCAAAGTTCTTTGAGATTGATCAAATTTATACAGAGAACTGGACGAAACATAACCTATGCCAACTTGTTTACTGATAGTATTTTGGAGAAAGCATTGCTAAAGTGAACCTGACGCTTGTTGGAACAATCCACAGAAAGAAACGAGAAATCCCACCTGAACAGCAACGGTCAAGGGAGCGAGCAGTTTTCAGCTCAATAATCTGATTTAGTGGGGGAATTGCAATAATGTCCTACGTGCACAAAGTCAACAAGGCCGTTATTCTACTTTCAATAATGCACAATAATTGCTCTGTATCCTCAACAGAGCCGTAGCCCGAGATAATCTTGAACTACAATGCAATAAAAGCTGTTGACATTGCTGACAAACTGGCGGCAACATACATCACTATTCGTGGACCGAAGCGTTCGCCTGTTTCATAACACCATGGAAATCTGGCAAATCAACTTACACAGTCTCTCTGAAGGAAAAGCGCGCAGAGCAACCAGGTATAAAGAAAATAGTTGTCAAAACACTTTCCGCAACTGGAACTGCGCCACCAAAGCAAACTCCAAAACGATCAAACTGTGTCCAAGAGAAAATGACAGGAAATACCCGCACAAATGCATCACCGACAGCATTTCATCAGCATGAACTCAAAGCTGTTCTGCAATGATTGCGACAGCAACGAAAAATCATTGCATTGCGTCTTTGTTTATTAGAAGTGTAAATTGTTATCACAAATAATTCAAAGTCAGCTATAATAAGAACATCAGGTAGTAGCAATGAATTTAACTTAAATTTATAAGTTTGTCCCGGATTAGGTATGATTGAACTTGTAGGTTCACGCAGTTTAAAAATGTCATGTGTTCTGACAATTTCCCCTCGTGTGTAAAATAGTTATATTTGTGTTCGTGTTTTGTTATTTTTCTACTCACCAGTGGACCTAAATTTCGAATTGAAAAACAATGCGTTGAAATTCATTTTTACATATTGCAAATTAATCTGCGTAACATCGAATTACATTTTGCTTGTATGTAGAGGAAAAAAAATGTTTTAGTATCATATGAAAATACGTGGATGTTTATTGTACTGGCATGTAGGTGATTTTCGGTCAATTTTTGTAATGTGCGTTACTGTTACAGTGAAGGGTATATCGCTCATCGCTGGTATAAATTTTTCCCCCATTTCGTTCACAATTCGATACACTTTCAGGATGTATATCAAATGATTTAACGCTACCACGAGACACCACAAGAAGCACTTTTCGTGTTTGTTTTGAATACGGATCACTGCATTCTTATCACACACTTACATTGGTAACTCAATATAAGACGAAGCTATGAATGGATTCAGCTTACTCTTCCCAATGTTCAATGTATGCGCAGGTTTATCACTCAAAGTCCAACCAGTTCTTTTTTTAGCTTTCACGTTCTTGATTTTTTGCTCAATTTTAAAACCCTTGTTCCAACGTCTCCTTTAACGCATCACCTTTCAAGATTGTTTGAATATTCGATTCCTCATGAAATGAGATTCTTCACCACTATTTACTTGATTGTAAAAGGATTGATAATAGGAACACATTCATCTTCACGGCGTTGAGATCTTCTTGATCTTATTTCTAATATGTCTAAACTCTCATCTTTAATAGTATTCAAGAACGAAATGGTGTCACAACAATATTTATCGTCAGTGTCTACAAGGAACACATATTCTTTTATTGAATTTTTGAATGCACTACTCCCGCCCTTGTCATTTATTTTTTTCTCTGTGTGTTTTAGTTCCTGACATTGAATGGCAGTAGTCTGTCTAGATAAATTAGTTTTGTTTAGAATCTATTCCAATATTCACAGCTAATTCTTTCAATTTTTTTCTGAATAAATTATATCTAATATAACAAGCACTTTCAATTAATATTATCGTCTTCACTGTTATATTGGCAAAACTGATTCAATAATTAGCATCACCGGTCTCATTGTCGAATATAAAATAAATATGAATATTGTTTTCTTGTACACATGGAAACCATATTTGATGCTGAATAATAATAGAACAAGCGCACGAACATCAAACTCCTACAAATTTGTCTGTAACTCGTTTCTCTCAATCTAATCCTTATATTTCATGTACTTCTTTTTTCACGTTAGTGTTTTTTAATCCACTAGCTCAAATAATTAGTAATAGTGATCCATCATTTAAAGTGCAATGGTGTAACTCGCGTGGACAAAATGTATTCGATGCTGAAAGCGAAAATAACAAAAGCAGTTACTTGCCACACCTACACATACTTCCATGTAATGTCATTGCCAGATATGTTCTTGAGGAGAGAGTATTTTTTAAAATATTTTCTTGAAATAATGTCGGACAAAAATGTTTAAATGTAGTATTCTATTCTTTCGTTTTAGATATCGATGCAGAGAGAACTAGAAGAAATAAATCTCAAAACGAAACAGAAAATACACGTAAACTCTGTCACTGAAACACGGAAACGAAATTCCGTGTGAAAAAATATTTGAAAGCAAGTATTCAAACGCGCAAAGTGTAACATCTCTCGTGAAAAGTTGATTAAAAGTGGAAGATGAAATAATGTGACAGCAATTCTTTATATTGCTCTGTTCCAGTTCCATATACCATATACCTCTGCTGTGAAGAATTTGATGTAACACAGAGACGGAGGTCTTCATTATGTGACTGCTGCATGTGTAACTTCATAATTATCATATCAAAATATATCTTCCTTCAAACAATAACACCCAAACTATATATATATATGAAACCAAACGAAACTTATTCTTTATACATAGGCTTCTGGATTTTGATATATTGTTTCTTCAACAGCAAAACTACGGATATATTTCACAAAATACAAAACACGAAGCGAAAATCATAGAAGTGCACAGTAACCTGACAAATTTTACTAAATTCTGACTGTGAAAATTCTAATTTTATTTAACTAAGATTAAGCTGTATTGTTACCATTGAATTAAATAAACACAATCCGATTAAATTAAAAATAAAAGTATTTCAATTGAAACATTTACTGTTTCATAAGTAGGAATTTATAGGGATCCATTTTTATGGAGATACACAGAAGTTTTTCGGAGATCACATAAAACTGTAGACTATGTCCTTAATTTTTATTCAAGTGAATGACAAATACTGATATGCAGTTATAGAACACACTTCATAAAATATAGATAAGTATGATGTTATGAGGCTTCGATTTTTGATGGAGATACATAAGTAAACCTGGGTGAGTGTCTGTTCGAAGCTATGGATCACTGTAAATGCTCGTAATATCGAATGCGTATGTGTGTTTACATGCCTGAAGAAGAAGAAATCATAGAACCACGCACACTTCCAATCACGCTGTCATGTTTCCAAATTATATAGACAGTGTTTAAAATTAAAAACTAAACAACGGTCTAAAAATAAAAACATAACCTTTGAGTGGAAATCTTCCTAAATAATTTCATTACTAGCTACTTAGGACACAAAACTAATCTAATGTAACATGATATTGTGTATGTTTATTCCAACAATAATTATTTGCTTTATGAAATTACAGTCTATGTTCAAATATAAATTGAACATTCAATAATAGAATTGAAATAATGAGAATGTCAATTTAAAGAACAAAATTACACAACTTAGTTATATCATTAATATTCTAACTAATATCTTCCTTTACTATATTCATATTGAATTTACAGTGTTCAATACGGGTGGCCTGAAGATTATTATGGAATTGATACAAAAATAAAATTTCCTTCTAACGTTTATGAGCAGAATGTCAAATATGGATGGAAGGATCTATTAGGTAATTACCAAAGCTTTCAATTTTCTAAACCTCTTTACTTTAAACAATTAGTATGAACGATAGCAGATAATGTAAAATACATTATGGACGGATAGGAACTCCAGGGGGCCGATTCCCGAACAGACGTTACGTTAGACAGAGTGCGAGCGTTGAACTTCAGTCGTTAACGACGCTTTGATTTCTATTCCTGACTGTTCGTTAACGTTTTTGTCGATAGCTTGCGAGCGTATAACGTCTCCGTTTTGAGCGTGATGTAGGAAGCGAGAAAGCTGATGAGTCGTTAGCGAAAAATAATATGGCCGCCAAGTACTAACCGATGCATGGAGAAGATCATAAATAAACATTAAAAAAATATGTATAATGAAATGCTCCGAGAGAGGACGAAGGATGAAGGAAATACAAGGGCCGTAAGTAATTGTAATTACTATAAATTTATTTTTAATTTTCTGGATACTACTTGTAATATGACAGGATATATGCTTAAAATACACTTTCGCTAGTGGGCCTTTCTTTAGTATGTATCGACAATCTTTTAAAAAAAAAAAACAAGACCGTTAGATAGAACTACGCTCTTCTCAGTTTGGTAATTACCACTATCCTTTGTCGTAATTCTCTAAATTTGTTAATGACATGCGAAGATTGTGTTGTGTGATTTCTAAAAAAGATGTTTGGGACGAGCCTACTTGATTTGGAACTTTAGGATGAAAGACATTAGAATAACTTTACACGCGCCCCAAAATGAATTTATGTCCGTGTTCATGGAATAGAAATGTGATATGACTATATAATTTTTTATGCTCACATGATAATTGTTTACGTACATATTTCATATTATATAAACCTATACTCATTTTACAAGAAATATGTCAGCTGTAGATTGGATAAGTTTTGTCAATAAACTCACATTCACCAGTACATTTTCTTTAGTACATAAATATATTTTTAAAAAGTGTTAGTAAAGCACCCTTGTACTATGTGAGCATATAGTAGTCTATATTTGGGTATTGATAATACTATAGGATCTCGCCAGTTTTATAACCCTTGTTTTTACTATAGAAGACTTCTTTACAGTAATAGAGTAAATTTAATTTGCGCTTCGTTAAGGTTAGCTATACACTTTACAAAAGTACATTTGAACATACAGAAGTCGGGAATTTTGCTTTATTCATTTAGACCAAATGAGTAGAGGACACAGTATTCTACACCCGTCACAAGTGAAAGTATCTTCTTGAGTTTGTCTCGAATATTACTATCCAGAAAAGGTGAAAGAAAATTATTGGTGTAATTAATGGTTAATTATAACCCTTGGTTCCTTTAATTTTAAAGAAAATAAATACATTCTCATGGTAGTCGAGCCATCAGTGTGTCTCGACCTTGTTAGTTTTCCGGTTAGGCGGTGAACCGGTTCATATCAAAACACAGTTTACATTTATAAATACATTTACATTTTGCAGTATCACAGAGACATCTTTCCACACACAGGAACAACCAATAATCCAAAAGTTGTTAGAAAAGCCATGTGTTATTATTAATTAATTAAATAGGAAGGGGGTCTACGTTTTTAGTTGTTAGATTCCAGCGGTCCATCATGCTAACTGAGCTTTTTCAAACATTTTTCCTCAACAACCCGTTTCCTTTGCCTCCCTATCTCGGTCCTAGATGCCTAAAGACCAAAAATAAAATTCAGATCTTCCTTTAACACTCACACTATCTGCTTGTTCTGAAAGCTGTTGCATCTAAAGTAAAATTTACTTTATCTACCCCCAAAATATAGAATCTAAAGCAGAAATGTATTCATTCCAACATGTGTAGAAGTGTTGAAACGCACAATATAACAGTTTCGAAAATAAACTTAAACTTTATTTTGTTATAGACCAGTCTAGTAACTTTGGACTTCGGCCCGTCACGATTCGCCTTAAGCTGTTAAAATCCACACCCATGCCCCTGCCGGGACCTTCGAGCTTATGGCCTACCGCCGCAGACCGCTCGGCCAGCATAATGTTTTCGAGTAATGTAGGTGTGAAATAAGAGTGAAAGAGCGGAAAGGCCAAGGGTTTATTTAGATGCATCCGCGTTCAGGACAAGCACATGATGTGAGTGTTGAAGGGAGATCTAAAACCGGATCACGTTTGGTTAAATATAATATGCATCGCTTATAATAAAATATATTTTCTAATTTGACTTATTCTAATCCGTCTTCGCTTGCTAGGCATACTGTCTATGATTATCGTATCAGTCCTTCATAACACGAAGTGACGATATTAGTCCGTCTGCCGTCGTATGTAACTGGTGAATTCAAAAACATCTTAATTTTATTTATGTTCTTCCATCTAAGGCTCGTACCGAAACAGGGAGGAAAAGGAAGCGGGAAGGTGAGGGAAAACCTCAATCAGGACATTCAGCCGCTGGAACTGAACAACTCAAAAACGTATTTAACGAATTAATAATGTCACATCGCTTTTCGTAACAATTATTGGCTGGCGCTGTGTGTGTGTAATTATGTGTCTGTGATAATAATTTACATGGAAATGTACGGTATAGAGCGTACATATGACACACTAGCTGGTGTAGATAAAGTAAAATTTAACCGGAAAATACAACCTAAGTATATACTTTTCTCCAATGCATTCAGACTTACAACTACTGCCCGTGCAATTTAGAACTGATTCCACCAGACACCTCAGCGGGGGTGTCTCCTTAAATTCTCTTTAAGATTTTAGCCGTCAAAAATCGATAAAAACCGTGAAAAACTCCGCTTACACCCTTTCAATTTTGACTTTACACCCCAAAACTGAAAATCCTGGAGGAACTCCAGATTTTAGAAGTTTCGTCAATTCATGCCACAAGTTCTCTCCACCTTTCTTTCATATAGAAGGTGTTCCAGCAATTCAATATGGACTGTTTTTCGTAAATTTATTCATTTTTTTTATTTTGTTCATCTGTAACTTTATAACCCGTTTGTTTGTTATTTTCTTTTCGAGTTCTGATGTCATTGCCTTCTACTTTGATTTTGCTGATCGATTATTTAATACGTTCGATCAATCGATAATTGAATCAGACCGGAATCTCGCAAACTGATTGGCTGAAAAATTATAGCCTCTACACAAGGTATAATGTTTGAATATTTTAACCTAACGAGCACCAGCGCCAAGACGTGATGTGCCAGAAATACATTTTTTGTTAACGGCACGACCTCTTCCAACAATAGAGAGTCGTACGCGTGATGAAGCTAACGACTTTTTGGGAATCGGCTTCAGGTCACACCTTAGAGCACCTCTTTAGGAGAAAGTATTTATCTGACAACGTGTAAATTTGTGTACTTGGGAAAACATATAATCGTATTTGTTTGTTCAGTGGCGAGCCTTTGAGAACGTTTAGATTATCTAAAAAAATGTAAATGAATACATGCACACTCACGCAAGGAAAAGTGTAACATAATTTAATTCGGCATGTTACAAAAGTCGATACAGTTTATATAGAGGGCACAAATCATTAATCCCTAAATTGGTCTAGAGAATGCTGTTCTTGTCATCTATATATCTCCTCATATGCCGAAAATATGATCTTCTTTAATTAGCTACTCTATGCATTTTACTAAGCATTACTCTCTGCCAACTTGACATTTTGGGGGAGATTTCTCTGTTTACCGAACTGCCATATCTCAACTGATACAGCGAAGGTTTCGCATTTGGAATATTCACCAACGGATACCAGCGACCAATGGTTACCCCCCCCCTTAGATGGGGAGTCTGGCGGAATAACTGGGAAAGAATGCAATCATGTCTGCTAGGAAAACGAAAATAATAATGAAATTGACAGAATCTATGAAAGTGGTGTAAACAAATAAAACGTTTTGCTGATGATAAATCGAAGAGAGAACTGCTGGTTATTATAAACCCGATAGGAACCGAAACTCGCTGCCATTCTAGTTATAATATAAGTAGTTCTCTACGATTTCTCATAAGCAAATTATTGTATTTGCTTATACCACTTTTAAAGATTCTGCTACTCTAATTATTAGATTCTATGTTTCACAGAACTCGAAAGTTTTTCGCCGCAGTGACAAATGTGTTTCATTGGATTCTATCCTGGGGAAGTATAAACATGAACATCTACCTCTTAAAGATCACTTCTAAAATTGTCTCTTCATGATTTCTCGGTCTTCCCAATGACCTCCCTCTCTCCGGATTATCAATCACGATTGATGTTGATATTTCAACCATCCGCGCTACATCACCAGTCCATCTTAGGCGTAATGATTTAATTTTTATTATAATATCAAGTAAATCATACAACGTACGGAATTCATTATGCAGGCCTCTCCATTCTCTAGTCATCTGGTTCAGATTTAGACCCATATTTCATTCTCATAACATTACTTTTTAAATACAAGTAAACTATATTCATTTGCCAGGGCCGACCTCCAACCACTGAGTGTAACAGACGTAGAACCGTTCTCTATATTATAAAGCTCAACTTTCGCGATATTTATTGTGAGGTTAGCAGTTTCTGAGCTGAGTAGAAATACGAGTTTCTCAATAATTAACGTATTATTAATTGTTCCGTACCTTCGTTTCTGCTTCTTACATTATTATTCACGGTCGGATTAATAAACAAATTTCAAGTAAATGGATCATGCATTTTCCGATATATTCTTGTTTCTATTAGATTCAACAAAATTAATATTGTTCACACTTAACAAGACACACGATGAACGTGATTCAAAAATTTTCCTCATGTCTGAAAAAGATGCTCCTTTAGAAAGTAAACGAAGCGTACAATTTCTCCCCACAATTAGATGTACGATAGTGAATATGTGGTATGAAAATGAGTGGCGGAATGTTATTTAGTAAGAGGAAACAAAGAAAACACGAGAAGACAACCTCCTCCCCAAATGTCGTTTGTTCATGTCATTTCTCACATGTCGTTTATTCATGACATTTCCCACATGTCAAGGGCTGAAAAGCCATAGAACCTTGCAAACCATCATCATTATCATCATTTCTTCACATTAATCAAATCCAACCCAGCCACCGTATCTCAGTGGTAGAGCCCTTGCATAGTATTCAGGAGATCGAACCCTAGCGACCGTTTATCCTGACTGAGGTTTTTCCAGGGCTAGGGAAAGTATCGGCCACGCCTATGTTGAAGGTGCCATCCCAGCATTGGCCATGTGTGACTGAGCCAAAATCCTGTGAGGATGAGCGGCCGCTAGGGCCCCTAAAAAAATACACAACCCCCCGAATACAACACCAAGGCTCTCTACCACTAAACTACTGTAAAAATTGAAACAGTCAGGATAAGTGAAGAAGAGTGATAATACAATTCACATATAAACTCGAGTAGAGCGAATATGCAGTTAACATTGACTGCACCAAAGAACTCAAACGTGGTAGGGACAGAAGATAAAGATAATTAAGGAGACAACCCCAGTTTTACAATCGACCGCTAAACTTAGAGCCAGCTAGAAGTTTAGCGG
>JAGDQP010029749.1:0-23128 GCA_022664845.1 Lepisma saccharinum | reverse complement strand
TATCCATAATTTTTAAGTGTGAAAGTTTTTACAATGCATGAATCTTGTCAGCCAAGAGAAGAATTTTGTTTCGTAAGTTAAGATCTACTTTATGTATTTTCTTTAGCAGCTACAGTTTATGTTTCTAGTCCCAGACTGACAATCGGGTTTCGCTTTTGAAATTGGATTTATTCACAATGTTTCTTTGTGTAATGGTTTCAGAACAGACAATATATTTTATTTTGATTGTCAATACTTGTCATACATGTTTACTGATTTCAAAATTATTGGTATCAACGGAAAGCTAAGAGCAAGGGCTATGTTTCCTTTTACCCAATATTACTTCACATGCCCATACACAGAGAATAGAAGAAGTTTCCCCATTTCAACCAATCTCTGCGGGCAAGAGGAACATCCAAGGTTTAGTTCAAAATAGTTCCGGAACAATCATTATAATGTTTAGTGGAAAATCGTTTGCAGCTATTGAGGCAGTAACCTAAGCTTCATAGTGATATATTTATTTCTCGGGACAATAAGTAAATGTGTACCAGTTGGTTAAATTTGGATTTTGCAAAAAGTGTTTTCCTGAACCCACTATATAGCTTAATATTAATGTTTTGTTCTCTAAGAGATAATGGGAGCAGCGACATTTCTTCCAAACTGTTAGTCATCAAAGCAAGATCTTCCAAAAAGTTTTATCTTCTACACTGTGACATCTTCTTTATATCTAAAATGAAAATAAAGGACCAAATAAGCTTTCCAAACAGTCTCAGGGACCCAATTAGGATTTCAATTCATAATCCATGCATGGATTCTTGCAAATTTGTGTTCCGTGTTTGTCCATCTCACAACCGTAAGTAATCTAATGAAATAAAAAGTTTTGTTTGATTATTTGTACAATGAGTGGAATTATTTATTAGGTTGATTTAACAACCGGCTTGGCGAATTAACTAAGTTGTTGACAACTGGTTTAGACGAAACTGTACGAATTGGCTGCAGATAACCACACGCTTGACTTATAAATTCACTTGATCTCGAACTTTAATGTTTAATACCATTAATTTACTAACATTGTATAACTACACATATATATATAATTAGCGTGTGAAATGATTTTTGAAAATAATCGTGGGTTATAAAATAGCGCAACAAGTTGCACTTATACCGAAAACAAAATTAAATCAGGACTTTAAGGATAATATTGCTCAAATTGAAATTTCTTCACACTAAATGTAAAGTTGGAACACGAGTATATTACACCCGTTTGTGTTCCTCTAAAAATTGCATCAATGACGAAAAGAAACGTAAGCAACAATGGAGAAATTAATGAGAAATAAATATTAATTTTAAATTCAAGCAATCTACAGCATACTTTCAAAATCATTAATTCATTTGAAAATACTCCTATCTTTTAACGACTAGTACAATTACGTAATTTGCTTATTTACAGCACAATAAATATAGAAACATATTATAAACATAAGACTATAACTTTATTTTATTCAAAATAAACAAGTAGAAGACGCCCCTGGCATCTAGTATTGGATATTAGAGAGCAAACGTTTGCCTAATTTTTGTGTTAATAAATTTTTATGTACAATTAGAATATGGATTTATTCTAACCATAATTTGATTTTCCCACACTGAGAAATTGAGGTTCTAAAAGGTTTATTTTCGATTTCTCAACTTGGTTCTATATCTAAGTCTGAATAATATTAAATGTAACCTTCGAAGTTGCTAATGAGAGGGGTTAGTGTATATTATCAACAGGGAGATGGTACCTGGCCGACTCCTTCCCAGGTACTTCCCCCTTCTTTCATCCCGACCTGAGCATCAACAAATACAATTCAGGGATCTCTTTAACGCTGTTTACTAGAAGTCTAGAAAGGTATATTAGAACTAAGACTGCCTAAACATCGACTTAATTTTCATTCGAGACGTTTCCTCTGTTCATGTGTAGTCCACTCTATATGGAGGTTGCTGCCCGGAAGACACAAGAGAAGTTCAATAATCATTTTAAGTTGTTACCGGGCAATGTTATTTCCTTTTACATTTTGGGTGTGTTAGTTATCAGGCACCGGGCACGTATCTTTCCCCATGGAACTCAAGTTTTGCTGTACATACATTTCTTGCTGGTTCGAGGTTTTTTTTTCTATTTTACATTTTTTCGAAATCGGGGACCGAAACAACTGGTGACGGAAGTATTATTTCGTAGACCTTCCTGAAAATCAGGGACGACCGATCATCTTAACTTATGGCGTAAATGTCGCCCTATCATAAACATTAGGGAGTTTATACTTGCCAAATGCAACCTGTGTGACGTATGAGACAAAGTTTTTCTCTAATCGCTTGTCTAACCAAGTCATATGTTGGGGTGAAAAATGCTACACCTATTGATTTAATTTTCTATCTAACACGTTTTCTATCTAACAGATGATCAGAACACTTTGTCAAGTTTCGGTTTTACGAAATCAGAAAATGAACAATTCTCATATTTTTAAAAAAGGTTTGAAAATAGAAAATGTGTTTTTATAGAGTCTTATGGTAATATTTTAGTACAGTCAGAATACTGTAGACATGCTTTAAAATCTAATCATGAATAGGAAAATATATTGCGATAAGGGCAATGTCGTTAAGCTAACTCAATAGATGGCAGTCACAGATGTGAATAGTACGTGAAATAAAACTAAATTTGTAACCCATCATATTGGTTTACTCCAATATATACGAAATATATATATATATAAAATTTTATTAACACTTTCAGGTAGAGACTATATCAGGAGTTAACCAATATATAGTGTGTAGAGTTATAGCATAAAACACAGAAAGAAGAAAATGAGTCAGCTTTAAATATTTTTACAGATACATTTAAGTAGTAATATTTCTAAAAAATAATGTAATTTTTGCTGGAGCACAAATGGATGTTTTATGTCCGTGCTCTCATAATGTATTTTAAACGAAATATGTAGGCTGACATTAAAATTAATAATTTTTTAACCACTGAGATGTTCTGATCGATTATTTTCTGGCATGCTGCAAAAATGTGAGAGACCATAGATATAGAAAAAAATTAAAACATTATTTTCTGGCATAAGAATACAATTCATCGTTTTGTAACATTGGATATCAACAAAAGAAAAAATAGAGTAAATACAATGATTATAAAACTAAAAAAGATGATCTGAAGAGGAATATAGCTGAAGTTATTCATTACGTTTCCTGTTAGATTCTTATCTAACATTTTAATTAAAGGCTGATTCTCACTTATTGATGGATACAGTAACTAAATATAATAATATGTTGGAAATACTTTAGGTAGTTTGAACACAAATCTTCACTCGGAACAAAAGTACTATTTCCACATCCACTCATATTGCGTATAGTACTTTTACTGAAGATTATATAACTTCAGCTCTTCAGCAGACACACATTAGAGCATTGGGAACAATTTTTCAATATGCTGTATCGTTTAGCAGTTACCAACAGTACAGTCTACTAATAAACTCCCGCGCCTATATGCGATTATAGAGGACTAAATAATGATACTTCTTATATTCAAAGAACGAGAATAGTTTAAGAGTCAAAAGATAAGCTCTTTTGAATAATAAATTCAATATGATGGATCTAGTACAAGTGTCGCTTCAGCCTATGCCTTGAACATAGTTTTACTACGGATTCTTGCAATTAAAGTATGATAAGAACGAATACCGATCTGTATGTTTCCGTCCTGGTCGGCAAACTGAGACAAAATATTGAACACCAACACACTTTACCACATCAAGAATGATGCGTTTTCTTTCTATTAATGGTCCAACGTTTTCACAACTTCTTGGAAGAAGGCATGTCAAACATAAATAAACTACTCGTTTCACAATGGCATAATTTCATTTTAGGATAATTATTTAAAAATCAAGTGTCCCTTGAATTTTGTAAACTGTCTGTAGTCGCTGAAGGTAATTCATTATTGTTGTACTTGATATTGTTGTACCTTTCTGCAAATAATTAACCGAAATTAAGCCTTGAGCATCTCAAAATTCAGGAAACAAACAGAACCTTATCTGCTAAAGGCTGCAGTTTAAATTTTTGGTACCTAGTCAAATATTTCCATTCCGTATTTTGCTTTTTTGCTTTATAGTCTTTAAGTGAACATACGACTACTCCAGTCTCATATATTTCAATAGACGTATTATTTGTGTTGTTTAAAGTTGATTATATGTTGCTTGTGAGACGGAGCTTCGAACGTTTTTAAATGGCGTAAACGTTTCTCGCGCCAACCCTCCAGTTAACTTTGATCATGTCTAAATATTGTGTACAAAATTGTATAGCTGTTTCCCGTACAATCTACCTGATGGCGAATTCAATAGTCATGCTTTTTTTTAGTTTTCGTATGTTTCGCAGCTTTACAGTGTCACATTCATGCTCATAATATTTACAATATATCCTACTTAATTTTAACCTGAAGACAGCAGCATTTCATTATGCCATATAATACACCACAGTCCCTAAACTTCTGAGCAAATCATAGTGAATTTGAGTTGGAGACATTTCCTCTTTTCCTAATTATATATTGTCACTGCTCTTTGCCCGGTGGGATTTATATCTCTAACGATGGGACAACTCCTGTCATTCAAACAACTACAATGCGAATATGTACTGATTTGCAACCTTCGCTGTAGTTCAGTTCCATAATAAGTAATTATATATCAAAACAGAAAACTTTTCTCAACTCCAATTGGGTTATGCTTAGAGGACATGAGTATCGGTTTTAAATATGTTTAGTTCTAAAAATAAATTTAGTCGAGAGGACGAGAGTTAAGATTTAGATGCGCGCAAGACACACGAAAGTCTGGTTGTTCTATTGACACGTTTGCGTTCTCTTAGAAGATCAACTTTTTCACATTAAATTGTCAAACACTTCTTGTGTTTAGTTGCCTCTCCTGGTTTGATGAGTTAACGACGCAAGATTGTTCGAGTCCTGGTGCTCAGAGAGACTGAAGTTGCTCCAACATCAGAATTTTATAATCTACCGATTACTGCTTTAGATATATAAACTCTAACAAAGACAAGTTAATAATCACATCTATCTGCGATTACAACATCAGGAAAGTGGATAGGGATAAACGGGCAGTGCCTTGGTTCCACAAACAATCTCGACATTTTTTCGGCTAGTGAGACTAAAGAAACAACCCGAAGAAGCTTATGTTAGGACGAAGATAATTTGAAACAAAATCAAAATAAAATCTGTATTCAAAATAATATACTGATTGGAAGCTTTGCCATTAGACTTTTCTAAAGCATGAAATAAGTCAATAAATTTGCATTATAGATACAATAGAAATAGTCTTTATAATGAAATATTGAAATTGGTGCTTCGTACTTATGAAATATATTTTTGGAAGCACGGACATAATACATTCATTTGAGCTTTGCAAAAACATTCTTTGGAACTAGCCATTAATTCAGTGAATTAATAATCAATTTTATATATATAATCATAAATATAAAGCGGACCCGTTCAGTTCGGCGCCAGAGTTTTACTAAAGAATTACACCATGGAGCTATTGTATCAAAAGAAGTCTGTAATAACTTCGTCCATAAGATGCGACAGACGAACAGATCCAGGGGCTGTGTTCATCGAAGAGATGTAATGAGACAATTATATTTTAGTAAACACTAGAAAAATATAATATTTTTTTCAATGATCTTAATTGTGGAATGTTTCTGTCTGGCGGAAAATGGATTTATTTACCACATTAAATAGGCTGAGCTACAGCAGACGGGGCATATGCCCCGGGCGCAGGGTTCAGGGGGCGCTAAACTGAGGAAGTAATTTTTACTATAGATATTCAGCTCAGAAACCAAAATCAATATAAAAGGAGCTAAATGCATAATGTGTGAAGTGTTGTGTGAAGTGAATGCGCTATTGTAGGAGGCACAGAAATACGTGGAAACTCTATTAACATAGTCGAAACCAGATATTTACTTCGGAGCTCATCAAATCTTTGTTTCTGAGATCAAGTTTTACTTCCAGTTTCATTGATACTTTCTAAGCGAGCTGAGATTCACACACCAATAAAAACCTTCTGGAGAAAGAAATGTATTTTTGGTCCCTTCTACTATACTGGATACTCCTTAAGGACGTTAGAGTTAAAGCAAGGATGTACATAGCTGGTCCACCACACACATTAGTAACTTCAGATTAGGTGTAGTTTCTGGTGGTTTTCAGGTTAGTTTAGGTTTAAAGTGGCTATACATGACTATGCCCCAAAACTAGAGAATTAAGGTATGTTAGGATAGGTTAGACATGCTTACAAGGAGAGGATCCCAACGTCACTGAGCGCGAGGATTATAATCTTTCTATTTGCTGTTACCTTGTTGTGCACTTACGGCCCTCGGGATTTCAATTTCCATTAAAAGTGACTATATTGGAAATATTTAACTTTAATTTGAATATTTGAATATCTTCGAAACAATTAAACCGATCAAAACTAAATTTTAAAAACCGTAATACTCACTAAAAGCAGGATTGAACACCGTAATCAGCATTGCCACCTATGAACCAGTGTTGACAACTCAGCATACAAGTTAAACATTTTAAATGGCACTATAGCCACAAATTTAAATGTTTGATTATGTTTTATAAGTAGTTTTTAAATATGTAATCATAAGCATATGTTGCTATTTGAGGAGTTTACTTTCAAAAGGGATTATATCAATTTTGGTCTCTCAGTGAGCATATTTGTGTTTTCTGTATCATTTCTCAAATACTTAACAATACGTTCCATTGTTTCCTTTCAATAAGGTTTGTTACAAACCCTAACACACCTTTTCCAAAGAAACTATTGTATATATTGAAAGGCGTTTGAGAAATGAACCAGAAAACACAAATATATTACTGAGTGACTAAAATGGATATAACCCCTTTTGAAAGTAAATTCCTGATTTAACATTTTTATCTTCTATGCTGATTTGGCAACCCTGACTACAGTTTTCCCTATTGCCTTTAGTTAGTGTTACCATAGACGTCATAATACATAAACTTAGACATAATAGACCTCCCATTTCTGGCTGCGCTAAAACTAATGGATTTTTGTTCAAAACACGCGATTTTCAATCCATCCGCTAGGTAGCTCTGCCATAGATGTCATATTCTACTAGCGGATGGATTCAAAACCACGTGCTCTGAACAAAAGTCCATTAGTTTTAAAGCAGCCAGAAATGGGGTGCGGTGCTACGTCTATCTATTATGAGGTCTATGGTGTTACGTTGTGTGAGTTTCGTTTTGTTCACCTTAATTGTTTCACAGATATGCATATTAAAGTTAAATATTTCCTATATAGCAATTTTGTGGGGAAATTGAATTTCCGGGGCCCTTAAGTCCAGAACAAGGCAAAGCGAATCGAGCGATTATCATTTTCGGTCTCAGTGACGTCGAAGTACTTTGGTTGGGATCCTCGTCTTGTTATACTTAAGAAATAGTAGAGTAATAATTTCCAAAATTTTTAATTTTTTTCACCTCGTAAAGTAGTCTACGTTAATCATTTTCGTTTTTCTCACTTGGCAGCGAACTGAACTGGCGCCGAAAGGTAGACGGCCCCTAAATGGTGGCGCCCGAACGGCGGCGCCGAAACTTTGCTGTGCTTAAGAACTTAAAAATATGTGTGCTTCTCTTTGAACTATTAACCGTTGTTAATACTAATTTGCACACTTTTAATAGAAACAGATTTCTTGGTTGTAAACAGTTAACAAATAAAGGGTATTTAGTTGCTTATTATTGATAGTCACTTCAAATTTCCTATAGTGACATCTATGTACGTAATTCTGAAACTAATGCGCTACTTAACTTATTGTTTCGTTTAGTTCTTATTCTTAAAATACCATATCGCCAGCGAGATCTCTCACTACTTAGAGCCTTGAGTAGTGCTTTCTGAGAATTTGAAACGGTCTGATGAAAGACGTGCCTCGAACATCCTTCCGAGAACAGGGAAGAATGTGAAGGTACGACGTCGACATTTGCTTCAAGCAATACATATAGTGAAACTGAAGTTAACCATTTTAATGGAGAAAGCTAACCAAAATAGGAAGACCTACCATACTTAGAGTAACCATATTATAACTTCTGGATTAAACCAAATCATTGAACTCATATCTGAAGTGAGACCCTGATATCACACAGGCGTTACCATTAAATCTTACAACGGAGCAGGTTAACCAAATAAAGAAGAACCTGTTAATTTAAAATCACCAGATTAGAAGCTGTTGAATAAATCGTTGTCCCTGAATTCAAGTTCGAAATCAGTTTCTACATTTTAGGGTGAATTTTTAGAGTGGAAAAAGTTGACTAAATGGAAAGGACCTGTCACTGAATAGGATATCTTGGAAAAATCTGAAATAAGGTTCTCCTTTCATGACCCTCTACAGATCTGTATAACTTTGACATCTTTATAATAATACATTAAGTGTTCACAGGAATAAGGATCAATATCCACCTAAAGTCAAAATGGTGTGAATAATTAATGCCATCTTTTAGCAGAAGGGGAGACTAATTTCCTAACCCGAAAGTTTGGCTCACTTTTCTCCACTACCTTATCAATAGTCAGAATAATGAATGTTGACCCTGCTACTTTTAAAAATGCCTTTAACTGAATTTACCTAACATGTTCCTTACAAGAGATGTTATTGGTTAATTATTGAATATACTTCTCTACACGAATATATAGTGTCGAACATAGATATTCGACCTGAGCCAAAGTTGATTAAAGACCTTAAATTCAAATTCAAATTCAAACATCGATCGAACCCCTGAAGCTAGGCTATGAATGTTTACGAACTTCCTCATTGAAAAAAAATGGTATGACTTAGAACGCAGGTGATTATTTTATTCTTTAGGAAAGAATCAAATTGATGGTCAGCATTAAAGGAAAATGCTTACTTCAGTTCATTTCATTTACTTATTTAACAAGCTCTAAATAAAGTTCAGAGGTCATTTTACACTGAAATTAAGATAATAATAATAATGAAGGGAAGAAATCAGCCCTGGTCTTATTTAAGGGACCATCACAGCAATTTACAAGCTAGGCCGAACCGAGTGTGTGACAAGCCACGACTTTCCGAATGCAAAGTCGACTCTTTTCTAACTGGATTACAACTGCTTCGCAAATGTAGTTTGCAGCTATATTTTATTGCATTTCGCTGCAATGTGTATGGATCTTCCAACTTCATGCAGAATTCAAATTGGCTGTTGAAATGCCCTTTGGTCCTAGCAATGTCCGTACAAAATGCTGGAAAGTTCATTTCTTTATCTTCGATTGAAGCTTTGAAAGAGGGAAAGTAAACAAGATTTCTAACATTTGCCTGAGTTTCACAAATGTTACGTTTTCCCTTTTGTATGATAATATTATAGGTAGTGTAACTACCTTGTTTCTGGCTTTTGCTGGATTTTAAATCATTTAGATGTTCAATTCTGTTGAGCACCCTCTCCCAGTACTTCTTCGTATCGATCAGGTGTTCGTTCCCTGCGCTATTTAGAAAATAATCCAAAGCTTTAAAGCAAATACGCATCTGTATCAGAAATATATTCATAATACATGTAATTTAGCAATGTATTTCTGGTAAGATTCTAGCCCAGAGGATGTCCCTTTCTCATTCAAAAGAAACCGAGCACGATTTAAGATGGCCGACATCAAGATGATGTCATAACAAACGTACTATCTAGCTGATAGGGCATTCAACCCAGTATCCATATATGAGTATTTGTATTTCATTTCTTTAAGAAGTTTACAAATAAACGCATTTTTACGTTCTTGGGTCACATTATAAGTATTTATTCTTTGAAAGATGTTGCTAATTGCGCCAGTCCTTTTGGACAAAAGAACTTTTAATCTGCTTTCTGGACGTTTCTTGATGTCCTCTTCTGTTCTGTCAAGTTTGGTGGAAAACACACTCTGAATCATTAATAAGTTTGCTTGCAAAATGTTTCCTTATATTCATTCGGAAAACGTTTTATGCAGAGAAGATATGTGGCTATTTCGTTCAAGACAACACAAAGCTGTTTTAAAAAATAAATAAAGAATGCTGTAAATATATTCAACAAAGTTGGTCGAATAAACTAACAGATTCCTAATCCCAAATACTGGTTCGCAATCGTTTTTATCTCTCGACAAATATTTTACTGTGTATCATATTATTCTACACCATATTGTGAGTGTCAGCAGCGACCTACGAAAGTAAATTGGACGAGAAGTAGTCGATGTGTGAAGTTACGCTGAATGACATTTCTGTAGCGATGAATTTTCTAATATTGCAATGTCCATGTTCCTCTTGTATTTACAAGTAACGCTGTTAAAGATATGTTCTATTCCATATTTGCTCTTATTTTTAAAATTTAAGATTAAATATTTTTTTCGAAGTACACTAGTGTGTTCAGAAAAACTCTGTTGAGATTACAGACCCTCGGTAACTTACCGTCGCATTATCTGTGCTTCTCTTTATATACCTTTTACATTTGCTGAAGGCTTCCATTTCGATAATCATAAAACCGACAGAACTTTTTGCATTATATTTCTTATTTATTCTATGGCTAACGGAACTCGCAAGTTCATCGTAGCAGTATCAAACGTTCTGCATATGATTCTATCCTGGGCAAGATCAAGTCAGTTTTCATCACAAACATCTACTTCTCTAAGATCCCTTCTAATGTTATCCTCCCAACGTCGTCAGGGTCTTCCTAACGAGCTCTTTCCCTCCGGTTGACCAACCGCGATGGAAAATAATCTTCGTTTATCTCCCATCCGAGCTACATGGTCTGTCCATCTTAGTCGTCGCGATTTCATTATTCTTACAACATCGGGTGAGTCGTAAAGTACGTGAAGTTTTTCGTTATGCAGTCTCCTCCATTCTTCAGTCATCTCGTCCCGTCATCCCGTATAACTTTCTCAAGACCTTACTTTCAAACACTTCTAAATTTATGTTCATCTGCTAGGGTCGTACTGCAACTTTCGCTTCCGTAAAGTATTATCGCCAGAATAATAATTGTTCTATTTTTTTGTCAATTTCTACTTTCTAGATATTAACAGCGAGGTTAAGAGTTCTTAGACTGAGTAGATGCATGCGTTGCCTGATGCTAAGTGACTTTTTATTTCTTCCGTGACCTCGTTTTGCTTGTTACGTATGCTCCCAATTATTTAAATTTGTTTACTTTCTCTTTATTCTCAATTATAATTGCTACGTATCTATTTCATCCTTTCCCTGTGTTTTGGCTTGTTATCATGTATTTTGTTTTCTCTATGTTTATCTGTAGTCCTATCTCATCGCACGGTTTTACTAAGACATTGATGTTTCTTTGTAGTGCATCTATATCGTCCCCTATTAAATCTATATCATCCGCATATACAAATAGATAATTCAAGCCATTCACTGTTAGTGCCTTTCTGTGTTCTTCTTTTGGGAATCCCGAATTCTAACGAGAAGTTAAACAGTAGTGGTGACAAGGCATCGTTTCTTCTAAAACCACATTGGTGATTTCCAATTATTTCATTTACGTACCGTGGTGTGGGGTGACATTGAACACTTTGGAGAAAGAAACTTGAATAACTTCTTAGAACAGCTGAATTTTCACATGAAACTGTTTCAGATTGTATGTTGTTCTTTTAGCTACAAACCGTGTACATTTGTTCATTTATATTCGCAACTTGTTGAAATAAAAACAAATGGTGTGTTCAAAGTCACCTCCAAGATTTTGGAGTCAGACTTTGAACACTGAACTTTGCATGATGATATCTGGGTCTGTTCAAGACTTCTGTTTAAAGAGACCCCCACCATGTGGAAGAGATTGAACAGCCTTCCATGTAGATATTGATTGTGTTGTTCTAGGCCATAAACTGACGGGGTTATGTAAACAAATACATTTTTTTCAAATTTGACTCTGTATTTTGTCAGAAGTAAAAATGAAAGATAACTGATTATTTACACCTGTCTCATAAGTAGAAAAAACCCTCTGCTCATACTCTTTCATCTGGTGTAAAAAAAAAAACATCAAAGTTGTGTTATTGCCTTCCAAAGTTAAAAAACAAAACAATTTTACCAATTCATTCAAAAACAAAATGAGGCCTAGGCCTAGCATGAATACCATTCAAATTACTTATACAGCTTTGAAATAAAGAAAATTGAATTACAAGGACATATTGACAAACAAAATATGACATCATAAGTGCCTACAGTGAATAGTGTGTTTTATAACACCCAAAAAGTTACGGTATATGAACTTGTGACTACAAAACGATAGCCTTCCATATACGGTAGTAGCATACAGCAAACAGATAACACTCTAGTGTGAACAATATGAATCAGGAGTGTCTTAACAAATATTGTAACCCATGAAAGAAACACCGAATGCTGCTCTATCCCGACAGTCATACTCAGGCTGTGGCAATAGTTTCTCAATATCGTCAACATCAATAGACGAAATGTCATCGTTCAATGGCCAGACAAATCGAGAACTGTCCTTCTCATCTCGCATAAATTTAACTTAAATTACTCGTCTGAATCCACTCTTCTGAATTACTTGTGCTAGGAAGTGTTTAACAGTTTCTTGTCGCAAGCCGTACAAGAAGGAAATCGCTTTCTTTCTTCTTTGTCTTCTTCTGCTGTTTGCATTTCCTCACTTTCTCTCGCTTCATCCATCAGTTGTTCTTCTGCCTCCGTGGAAGAATCGGGGTCTAAAACAGGATCATCCACGCTCTCTGTTGTTGTTGAAGCAAAGAAACAATAGTGTTCAAAAGTCCACCCCCACATATAGGAGAAATGCACGTTTGTTTGACAAAAAGATTTTTACCTTCTCACAAAATCCTGTTTGACAATTACCACTTACATTCTGAATGTGGACACCATTACCTATTATTAGCAATGAAACGCAGGTTTCCAGCTTATTATATCTGTGTAGTATATACAGATATATTTCTCCTAAAAAAAAATCACGAATTTTCTTTACCAAATTTCATATTTATTTGCAAAGCAGTAATGCATTCAAATACTGAGAACTGGCATTTTTCTTAATTGTACTAAACACAAGATGCACCAGTAATTTTTATTTTTTTGTAACAGGTTAATTTGTGTCAAATACTGAACCTCGAAGATTTCCTCCATTTTTATTCAAAGCCACCCCTCACTACGGTACACGCTTAGGTGATTTAGCACGATAGTACTCAGTAATTTGTGACATGTTGAGAGTAATGCGATTCCGTGGTAATTATCACAGTTCGATTTATCGCCTTTTTTTTATAAACCGGAAGTATTATTGAGATTTTCCATTCCTTTGGAAGCTCCTTCTTTCTACATATAGTACTTAACAATTTATGGAGTTTTTTTTATTAGTATCGTTCCTCACGCTTTAATTAATTCGGCTGGAATATTGTATATTCCTGCTGATTTGAAAATTTTCAGTTTATATATATATATTTCGACCTATATTTCGCTACGCTCGGGTGCCCACGGTTCTGCAGTGTAGATTCTAAATTTCTCTGTTTTTTTCTCCGTTGTGCACATTAAGAAGTTTATCGAAATAATTCTTACACATACTGATAATTTTAGTCAGATCCGCTTGAAGATCTCCGCGTTCATTTCTAGTCATCCCTGATCTAGGTAAGTTACTTTCCCTTAACGAGTTTACTCCATTCTACACATCTCGCATGTTATCTGTTTTACTCCATCTCCTGAAACTACTGCGTCAGATATTCTCGCTGTTTCTGAAACAGCGCGTTGCGTTTCGCGTTACTTTAGTGGTTGGTATTTGCTTCGCTTGTCTTACTTAAACATCGTTACCTTGCTTTTCTCCGTTCCTCATGAAGATTAAGGAATTCTCCATCAAACAAGAGCTTGTTTTTCTGCTTTTCTTCTCACCTAAAGGTTTCTTCGCTGCCCCCTTCACTGCCCCCATATCTCACTTGGCTATTAATGATGACTATTAATGTCATCTTTATTACTACTCGATTCGGTTAAGATTTTGAACCTATTTCAGATTTCCGGTTTGTTAATCTTCTCTTCCGCTCGGATTATCTAATCGTTTAATTTCGAATTTCAGTTGTTTTGATCCTCTGCCTTCTGAGTGCGCGATGCCTAACTCCCCCCCCCCCCTTTGTGATCACTAACTGATGGTCGGCGTCACCGTCCGCTTCTCCGTAAGACCTAGCGTCCATTACGTTGGTATGTCTTTGTCTATCTACTAATACGTGATCGATCTGCTTGAGAGTTTTGCCATCGGGAGATATCCATGTGTATTTGTGTATCCTTGTGTTCAAATTACTTGCTCTTTACTAGTAAGTTTATCGACATCGCGAAATTTGTCAGTTTTTCTCGATTGTTGTTTTTCTTCTCGTGAAGGCTGTATTTGCAAAGAGTAGGTCTATAGTTTTCCTCCTCCCCTCTCTTAGTGTTGAAATCACCTAACACAATGTTCATATTAAACTTCGGTAATCGATCAAACAATCTTTCTAGGTCCTCGTAAAATGTATCTTTGTCCTCACCATTAGCCACCTCGCTCGGCGCATAGGCATTTATTAAAACCGTGTTGCAACATCGAGTACGTATCGTAACGCACAATAGTCGTTCTTCTACGAACTCTACATTTTGTACCGCCGGAAGGATATTGATCTTAATGAGGAATCTTGTTTCGAAATCGTGAGACTGTTCTCTCGTAATAGAAAGTGTACTGTACTTGTCCTGTCGGATGCTATCTTGGCGCTCCCATCGGACTTCCTGTATTGCTAATATGTCCTGCTCATACTTTTCGGTCTCGCGTGCCGCCAACTGAAGAGCGCCCATTTGGTATAACGTTCGTATTCTAAGGTCTTTCTTAATCCTGTTCTTGGAGCCACCTGAAGCAGTCCCTGCCGGAGATCCATATGAAGGACTAATTTACCTCCGGAATACTTTACCCCAGGAGAATCCATGAACCAGCTGTTACTATTTCTTGACATGATTAAGGTTGACAGCTCTACGACCTCGCAATGAAGGCAGACATTCAGGATGTCGTCCTGTGTCCATATCTGAGCTTTGCTGATGTCATTCATCTTCTACCTCAGGGTGGTAATGGTGAAGCTGCTTCCTTTCACCATGATATTTTTGTTCGGGGTTATCTTCCTCTAGTCTTTGTAGATCCTTCTACTAACTGCAAGGAAGCAGCACCGATTTGGGTAATCCCCAGAATATTTCCGCTACTCACCATATCTGGTCTGTATTCCTCTATCCGCCACCTGGGGAGTCGTCTGGTGGAAAACCTGTCACTCAAACACCAAATTTTGAGTTATATTCATAATCAAATTATTATTAGAGCACGGATATAAGGTAGCCATAAGTGCTCCTCTAAAAATTGCGTAATACAAATACGCATAGGAGTGAACAGATAAAATGGAAAGGTACTCAAAGATAAATAAATACTATGTAAAGTTATTCTCAGTTGATTAAATCACCTTAAACATATTTGGTGCACACTTTGGGCGAGTATTACGTGTTTTGGTGTCTTATCACCTTTTTTATACATAAACAAATATATAATTCAACTTCCTTATCACATACTTTGAGATGTTACTTGAGTGCGTGACAGTTCTCTAAGAAAAAACCTTCCATGACTGTGGGAGAGCATGTTGCAGAGCATTCTTCAACTTAGCGCTGTTGATCACGTTCTTTTGACACTTATATTCCTGCTGATTTATCTCGTATTGACTTTATTGACTCCTCTTCATCTGCAGAAGCGGTCAACTAATCTTTCAGTCGGCGAGATAAGAAGGGTAATTCGACGGCTGTAGTTTCTGGTTCTTCATCTATCTCTTCCAAAAACATCTCGAATACCTTCATTAAAATGACGCAGTTTTTTGTCAGATGAATCAAAGATCCCCTTCTCATTGAAATACTCCCGATGACAAGCACCATGATATAACACATCGGCGACACAAATCTCTTTGACATGATAGCACATCCATAGCCGGATAAATGCTTCATCCTGCTCCCGTTTGCATTTTTTTCAGCAGCTTTTGATCCATTAATTCTTCAGATATCCTGTTCAGATACTAGTTTCTTTTCTTTTTGAGTTGTTTTTAGTAAAATATACGTCTTTTTTTAGATCAGTTCCCAAGCCATTGACGCTTAAGTCGCAAAAGTTGATGACATTTCCCTGGAACTGCATGCATATTTTTCATGTGATTCGTCTTCTTTGGAAGTTGCAATCTTCTCAGCGATGCGCACGTTTCATCCGCTGGCGTAGTTACGAAAGCATAAGCGATGCCACAAGAGTGTGCAATTTTCTTCAGTAGCTGCTTTCAGACGATCATATAGCAGTGTCCTCTCTTCTCTGAGCAACTGGTTTTCAATTTTTCAGAAATGATCGGTTTGGAATTTTCTACAATTCGTTTGCTGAAGGATGACCGCCATATAATGCACAGTGATAGGTCCAACATTTCTGCTGCTTTGTAGAAGAATTTGTTACTTCCAGGGACATTTTGATCAGATGTGTAGATGCGTTGCCACTCTGCCACAATTCTTGCAGCTGTCAGTCCTGAAAATCACATAACACAACATAAATTATTAGTGCAAATTCAAGAAAATGCATTATAACGAATTTGTTTTAGCAGTCACATCACAGTGGTGTAGTTAAATATTTGCTATTTATGTATCTACGTCTTGTTTCACATGGCAAAGTTAAGGCCTTTACGGCCTGTTCTACCACTCAACCAGAATACAGAAAGAGTAATTAACAGTTTCGGTAAACACTACTAAGATAGGAGAGATTTATAATACAACAAAGTTCATATATATAAACAAAGTAAAGCAAAAAATAAAAGAGATGAAACAAAACAAAACATATCTACAGTACAGATTTTAGATAATCTAAAGTTCACTAATCACATACACCCGCGCACACACACATACACGAGAAATATAGGTATAAATGCAATGCAATGAGTACCATGAGAATATATATAAGCTAACATTATCGACTTACAATTAAATTTACATTGACAGCTTAAGGGATACTAGTGTTTATTGGATAGAATTTGACGATTTGAGCGATTATATCGTAGTTGTGTTGCTCTAAGAGGTAGCTGTAAAGCATATATTTAAAACTTGTTAATGAAGTTGAGTCTCTGATGGAAATTGGCAGTCCGTTCCACGTACGGGATACAGAAACTGTACAGGACTTCGAATAAAAGGATGAGTTATGGTGAGGAATAGAAAATAATAGGTTTGCGCTAGACCTAGTATCACGGTTCTGATGATCGCTTAGGAACTTAAAACGTTGCAAAAGATAGGAAGGTTGCCGATCGCGTAGAATTTTAAATAGAAACACTAAAGAATGCCACTCCAGTCAATGTGAGACTTTTAACCATTGCTGCCTATTGAAATTAGATGTTAGATGATCATAATGTTTAAGATTAAATATAAAATGCTCTGTAGCCGGTACGTGTGTACATCATCCAGGTTAGGAAGCACTACGTTCCAATAATCCACATGAGGCATTACTAAGGTCTGTACAAGCATTTTCTTAAGTCAGATGGGAAGAAATTTTTAAGTCTGCTCAAAGAATGTGAAGTTGCAAAGGCCTTTTTAGTGACAGTACTAACATATTCCGTCCAAGTTAGGTATTCCTTACAAATAAGACCCAAATTTTTTACGGTATGCGAGGGAGGAATTATCATTCCATCTAGAAAGACGTTAGGAGAGGAAGAAGAGTTAAGAGATGAAAGAATTTGCTTTAGAAGCTATACGTAGACCTTGAGATTTAGATGTATTCAATTTCAGACCGTTATCATTTGACCACTGAACGATTCTTCGTAAGTCCTCATTCAATTTATGTGGGTAGCTCACTTGGAGAACAAGATATGTGTATATACTTAAAAGTCGTCGGCAGAGAGATGGTATTTATAGTGCTGTAATACAGATGGCAAGACGAAGATGTACAAGCAGAAGAGCAGAGGACCGAGTACACTAACTTGAGGTATCCCAAGATGAAGAGTTCTCAGAGAGAAGTCAATACCAGAAATAGATATATATTGCGAGCTGCAAGTTAAATAACTTTGAATCCAATTGACAGAGAAGTTTGAAACGTTGAGTGTTTCTAGAGTGTTTGTCAAAAAGTTAAACGTTCAAACAGATATAAAAAGTTAACTAATCATCCTAAAACATACATAAGATGTCATTTTAAAGCTTAGGTTCTTCTGACTAATTTCGACAAGAAGAATGATTCCATTATTTTCAGCTGTTTCCATTCTACAGCGCAAAATGTAAACTCTGCCAGTCTGAGTGGCGGCCATCTTGAATTTCAGGCCGCCATTTACTTTCTAGCCTAATCAAATTGTAAGTCATATCATATATTAATGCTGATCACTTAAGAATTACAAGTCATAAGAGTTTAGCTTAAGTAAAACTTTTCTCACTCACACCCTGGCAGATCCCGCTCTACGGCACCAGTCTATTTCTTACCAGAATAATTTTATTTCAAACCTGCTCAAGATCGATTTATTTTTTCTGAATACAATTTTAAAGTACGGATCTAATACATCCTTTTCGCTTCTCCAAAAATTCTTAATATTGTAACTAGGCGATAAAGTTAAATGAATAAGTGATATCTAGACGCAATTGACAACTATTCATGTGTATCGCAATACCGTAAGGTAGATTTAATAGTCACAATTAATCTCGTTTACTTTTCTTTGAATTATTAACTTGAGTTATTCTTAGCTCCGCTCTTAAATTACAGCAATACTTTTGAGATATAGTGTTTAAAAGATGAATGTTCTACATTAGAGTGACTGCAACATTACATGGACATACTCCAGTGATTGAACACTTCCAAATATTTTCATTTCAAACAAGCTATTTGTTGGCTGTTTCCCTTAGTCATTCAGTGTTGCAGCATCCTTTCAAGTGGCTGTTCAATCACTAGTTCATGAGGAGACCTGCTAGTTTGTCCACAGAGGCCATCAGGAGAACAGCTGTGCCAAATGATCCAAGTTTTTGCTTGAATTCACAAAGGTTAATAATTTATGGAGTTACTTAAAATAAGTTTATAACTTGGCACTTATTCGAAATGTTCAAATACCTTGTTCAAATACCAATTCCCATTGGATTATAGATTTTAACAAAATAAAGACTCAAAAGTACATTTTACTCTGAAACTTCGTAACGCATTTGCTGCATTTATTATTGATGTGTTCATGTAATGAAACTGTTTGTTGCCATAAACCAGTAAATGAACACCCGTTCATTCATGAGGGCATCTGCAGAATTTTACTACGTCATCCAATTAGTCTCTAACAAAGAGCACAACCAACCAACAGTGAAACTCAAGATGGAAACTTTATAGAATTGAAGAAAACCAGTAAATGAACAGCATGTTTTATTGGTGTTCATTTATTGGCACAGACTCCAGTGAATGAACAAATTTGTTTGATTATTTTTTGTTATGTTTTCATTGTATATTTAATTTCAAATCCAATAGTCCTCTATCTAAAATCTATTTTACAACGTATAAGAAACTAACAATAATTCGAAATATGTATTATTTGGTTCACAGATTAGCAAATGTATAGCATGTTGTACTGATGTTCATTAACTAGGACTGAAGTACCAATCAACGAAGAATTAAGTTTTAACATTTTGAAGATGTTTTCTTCATTACAAATTCTCAAAATATACCATTTTAAAGTTACATGAGAGTATAAGAACAACGGCAGGGATAAATAACAGGAAAGGAAATTGACAAGGAAGCGGCATTCGTCTTATATTAAGGTACCATCCCAGCATATGCTTAGTGATTCAATTTAAATTCATTTGTAGCCGTTTGTATTTATGATTCAGCAAGGATGAAGTAGGTAGAAGGTTGGTCCTAATGTACCATCTCGTCAGTCGTGTGGTAAAACTGAGATAAAACCTCAGTCTGGATGGTCGGTGGCTGGGTTTGAATCGCGGATTTACACAATGCCGACCTGAAGTGCGTGACGTTACCGCCTGAACCACGGGGCTGGGTATTTGCTTAGTGGGACTGAGGAAAACCAGGAAAAACCTCAACCAGAATGACCGGCTCCTATTTTTTATTTAAATAAATATGCCTACTGTCGTGCAACTTGCGTGTAACCCTCCATTTCTCTCTGTTTTATAGTTTCATAGTTTTTATTTCTCTTCTATCAGATGGCTACAAACCACAGAGAAGGAAGTGTAAGAGCTGGTGATAGGAGGTACAAATGGTTGAAATATAGTACAGAAGACCTGCGACACCGGCCTGAGCCTTAGATGCCTAAAGCTTAAATAAAATTCAAAATCAATTCATTTTTAAATTGTTGTTTATGCTCAAATAATCCCCAACAATTGTTTCACAGGAAACAGTAAATAAGGAGAACACAGCACGGCATCATGATTTATGTTGTCTTAGTAGTTTCTGAGGTGAGAGTTGTCGATTGACGGACAGAGTGGTTGTATAAAGATCCACAGTAATTACTGCTTAAGCCTGAAACGGGTCCTCTGTATTACCATTGCTTTAAATAATCCTTTTATTTCACTTCAAGTGTATTAAAAAGGAAGGACTTCTTTGTTTGAAAAAAATATTAAGAAAATTAAATTTTAAATGTAATACCTGTAAGCTCAAACTCTTGGTTTTATTGAAATACTAATATATGGTTCATTTCATACTCAAATCCTCAATAAAGACATTACACATAATATTTTTTCTTCATAACTGTATAACATACTTTTGTGTTAATGAATATTTAACATTATTTTGTTGGTGTTAAGCAAGAAGTTCACCAACGAACATCACAAAATTTCACAAATCACCTTCAAACATAATTTCTCTTCATTTCCGGCAAATTATAGAATACAGTAACAAGTCATACAACACTAATCGAAAATAGGAAACATAAGGCGTAACAAGACTGTTACTTAGTCTAGACTTTAGAAAGAAAACCTTTGTCACAGCTGACTCTCTGCTCTGTTAACAACACAATCTGAAAATCCGTGAAGTAATATGTTTCGTGTTGACTGTTGACACCCATAGCCAAAAAGACTCTTAGTTGGATCGTTCAACAGCCAATTTTTGTCTCTGGATGGATACCACGATGTGACCGCCAGATTTCACGCTAACAATCACATGCGTTAAATCATTGTGAATATATATATATATATATGAACTCCTGCGTAGCATAGTCGGTAGTGCGCTCGACTTCAGTGCGAGCGGTCCCGGGTTCGATTTCCGGTTGGGGCTAAAAAATTTCGGTGTTGACCCAACAACATCGTGAGGACGTGAATAAAAGACAGTGGCGATCACAACTGAGAGCTTCGGCTCTGAACTTCCAACCCGTCTGGTCATCGTGGGAGCAGTAGACCAACTCCTCCCTTCGGGGAGAGTCCTCATTAACTAGTGGATTGAATATGGCTGTGATTTATATATATATATATATATATATATATATATATATATATATATATATTCAATGAATGGAACCCGCAAAAAGTCAAGGAGTGCAGTACTTCGTGCTTCTGACTAGTTGCGAACAAGAACGCTAGATCGCACTGGATGTTCATCGGTTACCACAGCCCGCTCCTAGGAGCGGGCTATGGTCATACATACGGTGTGAGATAAAAAATATAAGACGTCTACTGACATCACCTACAGAACTATCATTTCAATAGAGGAATGTGGACAAGGAAATGTCTGCACCCATTTTATGAGTGAATTGTGGCATGTCGTATGTTCGTCCATGAAATCAGTAGTGAAAAGTAATAGGTTGTGAACAAGCACATGGCTGGTTGGAGCACGGTGCTTTGTTCTCCGTAGGTGGAAGATATCATTTGTATCCAGTGCTTGATTGGAAAGCTAATAGTTGTACCTTCTTATTACGAAATTAATTAATAGTACATAAAAGTTCAATTGTGTGGTGCATATTAGTATAAGTCGGCAGAAACTGTAAAGTATATCGGACAGTTGAGAACCGACTGTATAAGTTCACAAGTCTATACCTAGTCAATGGTAATTATAAAGTGAATTGACAGAACCTTAATATAAGATACACAAGTCAATAATTAAATAAATTGGAATATTGTAAGTTGCCAGTGTTATCCCGCATTCGTATTATACAGTCCAGGTTCAATTCCTGTCACAAACTAGTGGATGAGGAAGATATGCAAATTCAAGGGTGACGTGTTGCTGTTTATGTTCCAAAAGTGGTTGGTTCGGAAGTTCCTATCTGCAAGAATCCTGACGAAAGTGATGTATGCAGCCCAGGAGGTACCAACGCTGGCCCGTTGCACCATAGTACAGTGGAAGGTATTTGTTAGTAAGTGCAAATGGGGCTTAGTGCTATGGAGGCTGGGAGCATTTCCAAGCCCACATCATAGGCAGAGAGTATAAATGTAACATTTGTATGCCAAGGAACAATTCAGGTAAGTAATTCGTTAACTCTGGTGTATCGAAAACTGTGCACTTTTGACTTCACGAGAAAAGGAAGTGATTATTGTTACCCGAAACAAAACTAAAAATAATCCAAAGATAAATTCTTTATGTGTGCTGGCCACTTTGCATCAATATTCAATGCCGTGTGTTTGAATTTGTATAGTCTAGGAACACATTTTGGTGAACGTGATTACCATTAAATGGTCATTAAACGCTTGTATTTTGAAAGTAATGTCGAGTAGGAGGAGACGGGTTAGGTGACTCTGTCTCTGATACAACATATATTTCTTGTAATTTTATGTGAAGCGAATAGAGAATTGGAATACTCGCATAACAAATACCATAATCGACTTATTGTATTTTGGATTGTAATTCCACAAAAGAAGTGAAACTACTTTTTTATTTTTTATTCTATGTCTCCAAAGTGACATTAATGTCCAATATTGTTGATATATAAAAAGGAAATAGAACAGTGAATGACAATCGTTGTCGATATTATTAATTAGTTCTGAAGTAACCATGTTCAGAGAGTAATGTCGAGCTGGCGGTAACGGGTCAGTCATTACTATTAACTATTGAATCAGTATTACTCGTAATTTTATATTAAACACAGATATATGGGTGGCATAAAGCTAGAAGCGTGCTTCTGTGTGTAAGTTGAATGCTATTATAAATGCATAATTAAGATAAGTTAAAAATATGCAATGCTAA
>JAGDQP010029748.1:0-23128 GCA_022664845.1 Lepisma saccharinum | reverse complement strand
ATTTTAGCGAAAAGTAGCTTTTCACTAAGTGGAAAAATACATTTCAACATCACTCATATGTTTGCTACGAATACAAGCCATGAAGTTCGCAATATAGTTTGCTTTCATATTAATTAAGATTGATTGAACTGTTCATAACGTCCTAAACGAACTGGTAAGCTTCTAACAAACTACAGTTTTTGGTAAAGTGGTCACCGTACCACTTCGTTCAATGAACCTCTGAACGCACAGAAAGCAAGAGCGCTAACTCCTCGGCCACCCCAAGATCTCGTATTAATAAAGACACTTAATTGGATATATAACGTGGTCTCTTTTGTGTAGTCAAGCTGTTTCAAGTACGCTCATTAATGAGCTTTATTTATTGCGGTCTCTCGTATCCTACTGCTTAGCGCTTGGGACTTCTCACCTTGAGGACAGAGTGAAAGCTCAGTTGATACACTTCTTTTTCCTTCCTTAAGCTTCCCATTTGCTACATTTCACTATTCAAAGCTGTTGCAAAACGAGAGACTGGAAATCTTTGGATCGAAACGTCTCATACATGGCGTCTACTAATTTTGTGACTTGAAATTCTCTGAGTTCTTAGTATAGTGGGACATGTTAATACGAAATGCCATTTTTTAAATCCTACTACCACCCAGCCCAAGCATCTTGTACATTATTAGTATTTCTCAAATGAAAAAAAAAATATATATATAATTTCTTTAAAAGAGGATTTTAACACACTGAAAACAATCCGGTCAGCAGTGGAAATAGAACCCACGACCTTCGCCTAACCGGGGCAGTGCTTTTACCAACTGTGGACAAGTCCACCTCATAAATTTCACTGAGTTCCCCATATAAATCAAAGATTTCCCTGAGTTTTCCAGACTTATAAAATTCCCTGAGTATTCCAGTTTTCCAGGGTGGTAGACACCTTGTTATATGAGTTTCGATGACAAAGTAAATTGATTATAGAAGTCTGTTGTCTTAACGAAGGTAAATTAAGATTTTCTTTCTTCGAGATGCAAGATTCTCCTAGCATAGTGTACAGATGCTTATCAGAATAATGGAAACACCTGAACGAAAGTGCAACTTACCAGATTGATATGGTGTCAGGCCACCTTTCGCCTTCAGAACAGCCTTGATGCGACGTGGGATGGAGGCATAGAGGTCGTGAATGGTAGCAAGTGGAATATTACACCATTCCTCGTGCAGGGCATCGGCCAGTTCTGTGAGAGAGGATGGAGGTGGAAATCGTCGCCGGAGTCGTGTTTCCAAGATGGACCACAGATGTTCAATTATGTTGAGATCTGGGGATTGGGCGGGCCAGGGGAGGTGTTGAACTTCATCCCGATGTTCCTCAAACCACGCTGAAACAACTCCAGCTGTGTGAATGGGTGCATTATCATCCTGGAATATGGCGTCATTGTCCGGGAACAACATCCGGACCATAGGATGCAAGTGGTCTCCTAAAATTGCGACATAATCGTTGGCAGTGATGCGTCCGCGAAGTGTGACCACAGGACCCAATGAAAACCATGATATTGCGGCCCACAGCATCACCGTGCCGCCGCCATGTTTCACAGTTGGGCGGAGACACTGCAGATCATACGCTTCTTTGGGCGTTCTCCACACATAAACACGGCCCGTGGTTTGGAATAGGGTGAATGGTGACTCATCCGACCATACCACACGTTTCCAGTCGTCAACGGTCCAAGTTGCATGGTCGCGACACCATTTGCGGCGTGCTAAAGCGTTCTGGTCCCTGATGAGAGGTTTGGCCCGTGCAACACGACCCCGTAAGTTCATGTTATGTAATTCGCGGCGGACTGTGATTGTCGAAACAGGTTGGGGGAGGTGCTGATTGAGTTCCTCCGTCACTTGCGCCGCAGTGGCACGACGGTTCCGCGTGACAATGCGCTTTAATACCCGGCGTGCCCTGTCACTGATGCTTTTCTTCAGCCCACTGTTCCGCTTCCCCGATGTGGTTTTCCCGTGTGTTGTGTAGGCCGTCATCACCTTCGACACTGTTCCTGGCGACACACCTAACACACTAGCCACTGCCGTCACACTCACTCCACATAACCGCGCACCAACAATTTGCCCTCTTTGAAACTCTGAGAGGTCTCCCATTTTACACTACCTCCGTCTGCTGCAGCCACTGCACACTCCTGTTCCACGACGCCTGACGTAGTATGGAGACCGACCTAACACACAACCACCAGCAGTCCGGCGCTGCAGTCGCCACGACACCACTGCCAACCCATACATCTGACGTGTTGCCAACTACAGGTGTTTCCATTATTCTGATAAGCATCTGTATATTACGAGTTCGGATGTATATTTTTGTCTCTTTTACTTACGTGTGTATCCTTCGTGAATCTCTTGAATTGTACAATTTACATTATTTTAAATAGATACGACATTTCGGTGTAGACCTTTACCAAAAACGTAAAGAAAAAGTCGTTTAACTTAAAAAATCAGGACAGAATTACTTATTTTCTTCTTCTGCGTTTAGTTTTAGATAGAAGCCTTAGTCTAGACCCAAACATCATGTTTATTTAAAATAATGTGAACTATTTACGGAGGTACGCACGTGAGTGAGAGTTTCTCATTGACAACGTCCTGGCGAAACATGCCTGTTCTTAAGCTATTTTTTATCTAAATTAATGTTCCTTGTGACGTGGTCCACACATTTCGTGTCTAAACACTATTGATATGTAGCTACAAATCCACATTTCACAGATTTCCCTAATCAGCTTTCTCAAGAATATACACCGAGTTAATAGAATAAAGAAAAGGTGAAGGGAAGCTAGCAGTGAAATCAGCGTCACACTGTACAAATAAACAGTTAGTGCTCACACACGCAATTCGGTGACCACATCAATAATAAGGCTAACTCTTTTTTAACTAGCTAGTCCACTCACGCAGATATTATGCCTATTAGCAAAACATTTTTGTTTCGTTTCAACATAATCGCAGAGGATACTAACCATAAAGAAATTACTCGCAATCGTGAAAGGAAGTACAGTAAAACCTGTTATCCGAAATATAGGGGGCTGAGAACCTCTATTATCCGAAATAAAGCTTTAAATGCTTCTACAGTTGGACAACTTCTTATACAACTAAGTTTACTGTTTTTTGAAAAAATCTTTTATCTTTTACTGTTAGCATTTCATATTTTATCTTTTTCGATATTTTTTGCCGTTTCGGTTAACAGAGGTTTTACTGTACACAATTTGGCAGAAAGCAAGAAATCCAATTAAAGAAAAGATATCACGGAGTTACAAAACTAATACTGCTGAAAAAAATCAATCTTTGTTTGATATAACTCATTGAAATTCTTTGGAGATGATGAAAATCCAGGCAGACAGAAACTTCCTTCGGTGGCAAAAGCCGAAAGAGCGACCTGCAAGTATGATTGGCACAGATACGTAATTATCAGAGGAAAATAAAACATATCTGAAGAAAGAAAGAAAAATAGTATCAAAATGCTACTAAAATCTCTGATGGAAGTAATCACGATGAAAAGAAAGATTACGTAAACAAGGAACAATACGAAGCGAAAAGGAAGTAATTTGTTTCCTTGCACTCTCCTTTGTTACTCGAGATTTGTCGCTACTTTCGACCACACGAAGTCAGTGGCAGATGTTCAATTCATATTCTAGCAGCAACAGCAAAAGCGTTGGTCATATATTTAAACAAACAGTTGGTAAACAAGTCAGATATTTGTCGACGTAAACAAACTCAATAAGAAACCGAAAAATGTTCTCCTGAAACATCATGTGCTTCAAGAAAACAGACAACACTTAAGTACGTCCCTGTGACTTATGATCAAAGTTAATACTCTTACATTTCCAGTAAAGCTAAAGAAATCTTACAATTGGCATTAGAACACTTACAAAAGCAGCACTACATGGATTACAGAGGAATTTTAAAGTTAACTTGTCTTTCAGAGAGGTACACCTCCTGGTGGTTTTTCAGGAGACACTCATCATGCGAGATGGATGAGGAAGGTAATAAACTACACAGCATAGGTGTCCTCCCCTATATGTAAAAAAACATATTCCTTGAAGAACATGGAATATACGACTATCCGTCTTGGAAAGATTCCAAGACTAATTTTACTTTACTTATTATATTCAGGCTTTAATAATTTCTACATTCTTTTAACGCTTATAGCGTTAAAACGCGAAATTATCGTGCACCTTTCGTTAAGTTCATGGATTTTTTTCATTTTCGTGGAATATTCCCAATACATTTCAAATGTTCCAGGAATTTCCAGAGTTGAAATTACTGGAATATGATACCTTGTGGGGGATAATATTTACCAGTTAAAAGACTTTTCCTTTTTGCAATCAATTTCTGTTAAGCGAAAAAGACGAAAGCGGCCACTGCAGTGTATGTATATTTCTCGTGTTCGTGTATGTTTCAATATTGTCAAGATGAATAACTTTCAAAGAGCTTTCATACGTACCAAAAGATAAATTCTAAGATATCGGAAACAAAATGAAGATTGGGAGCAACTATACTTGAAAGAAGCAGCTACCACTCTAGGAACGGGTCACGTTGGCCAATGAAGAGGTGCGTTTTCCACGAAACGCGGCAAGGTTACAGTCATTGTCTGTGGTTCTAACTCTGACAAATGACAGCTAAAATGGCTCGTATAGGTGGAATCACTCTAAACAAGCTGACAACACAGCTCTACCGTCAATCCCTTTCGAATTGCACACTTCCCAATTTTTGTCGTCATTCACAGAAGAATTTATAATACTGGACCATTGACAAGCAAGTAACCACAAAAGCAAAAACGAAAATGACTGGGAAAAATGTTGTTCATGGATTAGCGAAGAGGCGTGGACTTTGAGACAAAGAACATAAAAAACTAAAAACTTTCAGCGTTACACCGAATTAAACTGGCTTTTTTATTGGGACACAAACAGCGCAGAGCAAAGGAGAATTAAGCCGGTCGGGTAGCCGTGCGATAGGCCAACGACTCGAAGGTCCCGGGTTCAAATCTGTGGATTTTAATGGCTAAAGGGAGAATCGTGACGGGCCGAAGTCCAAAATTACTAGACTGGCCCATATAAAAATAAAAGGTTATACGTACTGCAAATCACAAACAACTGAAAAGATATCTTCAAGGACTGACAACAATCCTACATAGTTAATAATTATTTTTGGTTTTTCACTTATGCTGTATTATTATGAGACACCTCCCAGAAATTATACAGAGTGCAACTGTACCCGAAATTGAGAGAACTTTTGCCAAAGAACAAGTGCTTTGAACCAAGATAAGTAGTGTTGGATTGACTTAAAATTTCAGTGAACTCATCATTAGTCAAAATAAAAAAAAGCTAAGGAGGAATGATTTATAAAAAAATACATTTCTAAAAGAATGTAAAAAGTAATATAAACACAATTTTAAGAAAATGATTTTATTTACATTGATCAATAAATGCAATTAAAAATCGATTATTTCATAAGTGTTCTCTAAAAAAAAAATTGTGGGGGCGTACATAAATAAATTAATTAATTCAATCATTAGTTCGAAGGTATGATTGAATTTATTAATTTATGGGCACCCCACGGTTATATTAAACACACACATGACATTTTTTTTGTATGTGTGTGTTACTGACCTAGGAAAGTAAAAGAGGTTCACTAAACATTCGCACTTTTCAGTGTTTGTTTTGCAACAATAGTTGAAGACTACAAGTAGACCTATACCTGAGTGCAGGATGAGGGGACGAGTTTTCCAAAATTTTGTAGTCATCAGAACTATGTACACCTATAAAGTTTGAACTCAGTAGAAAAAGTGGGTTAAACTTTATGGATGATTTTTTTTTTTTTAATGCCCTGTGAAGTGTGGATTGAATGAGCGGTGAATTTTTCAAAATTTTATATTATCATCGGAACTCCGTACGCTTGCAATCGAACAGAGTAGCGGAAGCTGGTTAAAAGTGACGGGAACAAAAGTGAGAAGTTAAATAAAGTCGTTTAACAAGAGTCATCTTAATGCGTCTGATACGTATTCTTACTTCAGCTAGACTTCAGATACTTCACTCGTATGTACACTGATATCTTAGGTTACGCTAAATCCGAGTGGCATTATTATCCAGAAGACTGAAATTTAAACTTCTTGACGTATGTGGTAAGACTACGTATTGGAGGCTATTAGGAAAGAAAGAAGTTTAAATCAGGGTGCTTTAGTTAGGATACCCAAACGTAAGTTAGTTACTTTAGTAGTCCTAAACGTAGCCTTATGTTACGTTAGTTCGGGTCATTATAGCATTTGGGGAATAACTGAAATCAATCCGTTAATTGAACAGTGAAACACATACAGACAGGGGATTTCGTTTTCCCACGTCGCTCTCCTGAACTTTATACATACTTGCATCTTAGTCATGTAGAATGTCGATTTCTGTTCCTCTCTTACGGTAATTTTATTTTATTAAACTATTTCTTTATACAAGATGAAAGCCTATTAAGTTAGATATTTTGGTTTAATTAGTTTACATAATAACTATGTGCGTTGTTAATTTGGACGCAAACACGAATATAATTAGGCATACATAACGAAATGTGCCTTTCTACATCACTCAATTGAACTTTATATAGGGTCAATCCATATGAAACCAACCAATGGGTGTTGCTGACATTTTATTTTATTTTTCATAGTACATTTTCTGTTAATATATACACCTGGGAGTACAAAACGATTTTTTTTACAATTTTATTACTGCCACTTTGGCTTTTAGCGGCCATTTTGTTTATGAGGGTCGGCCGTTTTTGGAAGTTAGCGATAAGTTAAATAACTTTTTTATTTATTAAGATATCAACTTGAAATAAGAAACATCTCATTCTGAATGAAACCATCTACAAATCATGTTACGACCAAAAATGTGTTAAGTTTTAAGGAAATAACCTAAAACTTAACTAGAAAATTGTATTTTGATTAGAATAAATTGAAGACTTTAGGGATTTTTTTGTTTCAAAGAAGGCATTAAAAAACAACTGTAATGTTTTTTCTCCTTAAAGATATAATAGAGGACAAGACTTACAAAAATTTTGATACCTTTTAAATGCCTCCTTTAGGTTTTACGGGCCTACAAATATCGCAATTTGTCCAAAATTGCCGATTTTCGAGCAGTATATCTCAAAAAGGACTGGAACAAAAAATCTGAAATTTTCACAAAATACTCTTCTAGTGCCTGGTAAACACACAAAATTTCATCAATGTGTTTTCTCACTAATCTAACCCACTTTTTTCTAAGTGTTTTAACACTTTAGGCGTCTGCGTCGTACTGTGTATTTTTGCTTATTTCTTTAATTAAAAAAATACTTCTCATTAAAAGACAATGATGAAATTTTGTGTGTTTATTACCAGGTACTAGAAGGGTTTTGTGAAAATTTTAGATTTTTTGGTCCAGTCCTTTTTGAGATATACCTGTTTGAAAATCGGCAATTTTGGACAAATTGCGATATTTGAAGGCCCGTAAAACCTAAAGGAGGCATTTAAAAGGTATCAAAATTTTTGTAAGTCTTGTCCTCTATTATATCTTTAAGGAGAAAAAACATTACAGTTGTTTTTTAATCCCTTCTTTGAAAAAAAAATCCCTAAAGTCTTCAAATTTTTTTAATCGAAACGCATTTTTCTAGTTAAGTTTTAGGTTATTTCCTTAAAACTTAACATATTTTTGGTCATAACATGATTTGTAGGTTGGTTTCATTCAGAATGGGATGGTTTTTATTTCAAGTTGATATCTTAATAAATAAAAAAGTTATTTGACTTATCGCTAACCTCTAAAAACGCCCAAAACGGCTGATCCTTATAAACAAAATGGCTGCTAGAATCCATAGTGGTAGTGGTAATTTTTTTTAAAAAAGACATTTCTTACTCCCAGATACATACATAAACAGAAAATGCATGTGTAAAAATGAAATAAAATGTCAGCAACAAATTATTTATTTTATTGGTTGATTTCGTATGGATTGACCCTATATCGAAGTTAGAAGGATGTACCCCATCCATATCATTACGACAGGGGTGTTCACGGCTCAAAGTCCAGTGAGGGGCTCATTGGACTGACACTGTATTTAGGAGCCCACTTTACCAAAACTGTGGAAAGCTCCAACTCGTTTAAGACGTATTTCATGAAAGATTATGTTAATTTAGATTTGGTCCCATTTTGTTATAATGATGCCTCTTATTCATTTAACAGAAGCAAATTCGGGGACCAAAATAAGGTATATAGTACAGTCAAACCTAACGAACCTTAGGCTCAAAGAAAGAAAGAAAGAAAGAAATACTAAAATGAATAAACGAAGTTCGATATAAACATAAAAACTCAGACGCGTTGTTCCCACATTCTCACTTTACAGATATGAATGCTGCCAAGGTCATCAAATAACAATATAAACGTTACGCTTTCGACATCGTATCAGCGACTACCTCAGACAGAAGCGGTTGGTAAGTCTGAGAAGGACGCTGGTAATAAGTGTCGAAGTTGTAAGAGTGTACTGCGTGTTTTGATCAGAAGACTGACTGCCTTGACAGCATTCATATTTGTTTAGTGACAAAAAGTCCGATTACAAGTCATATTTAGCTTAGCCTACAATACAGCCCTCGGGAATACTTTACGAGACGTACATCATAACAATCTATTCAAGAGAAATATAATCTTTGTATCGTTCGTCAGTGTTGGAACAATAAGGAAAGTTAAGATTTCAGTCACCTACGTGTGATTAAGGAGTGAAAGAGCGAACATAACCTGGAACGATTTAGCTGCTTTCCGTAACTTGTTGCGCTGAGGGCAGGCCCATGGAGTGAATGAAAAACGTGTTGTCCATCGTGTATAATAGAAAACACAACCAACATGATTTTCCTCGCACGACATTATGTCTGTGATTTTTGTGGCAATATACATGCCAATTATAACTGGAAGCCAAGCCATTAGTATTGCTCCGCTAGCCCGTCCCCCAGCCTCTTTTTTCAACGTTTTGATAAAAATGGAGTGCGCATATGTGGTAATCATAGTAACATCACTTTTCATAACTTTCATCACAACGGAATGAGTGGTATAGGGCATATTGTAACTCAATACCACGGGGCAAGAAAGTAAAGTTTACCTTAAATGTCCTTTGATCACCCTCTGAAAAATATAACCCAGCCCTTCGTTGCTACGGTAACACTTTGGGGGTTATTTGTATTTTAGGTTCAATAAAAATTTAAAACTTGCAGGAGGAAATGTTTCCTATATGTAGGCGTGATGAAACGCAAAAATATAACAATATTTCGCGTTAAGGAAGTGTAAAGTAAGACTGAACGAGCTAAGAACACCTGGAACTATTTGGCAGCTTCGGCGTTCAAGCAGAGCATATAGCGGGTGTTAAAGTCGACGTGAATCGCGCATAATAAAAAACGCCTAACCTTACTGTTAGTAACCCGTCTTCACTTGCTCGACATCCATGATGCCACCAGTTTTGCTATGCATGTCAAAGTTTGTGAACAACTCGAGTATGTATTTAAAAAAATAATAACACATGACTTTTCATCGCTGGCTCTTGCTGTAAGGAAATAGAGCGTACATACGGTTCAACAGCTGGGAACCGAAAGTAAAATGTATGTTCTCTTGCCACCTAATAAAGAATTACGAACCGGAATATTAAAGTCAGCACGATCTTTTTTTTTTCTGTAGTATTTCATTTATAAAACCGCTAAACTATGGGAATACGTAAACGCTTGATACTTATTATCACCCTATAACCACTTGGGTTATACCATATAAAAAGTAATGTAATTTTTATATGGTATATATACCATACTCGTATACCATATAAAAAGTAATTTTTCTTGTGTACAAGGGCTGATTTGTAAATATCATTCCGTACGCAACCGTTCGGGAAAGGTGTATGCTACTTATTCCCATCGACACTCTTGTTCACAAAACCAAAAGGGTTACGGGTTTGGTAATGGGCATCAAGAATTAGAAGAAGAAAAAAAGAGGTAAAATCATAGGGGAAACAGGTATTGTATAATATTATTTTTGTGCACAGAGAACAATTACATGCGAAGTCTCTTAAATTAGTGTGAGGAAGTGAAACGCGGTACTGTATGTTTGAGGACATAGACATGGCGTGAGGGGTTACGAGAGTTTAAAAGTGAAGAGAATCGCGTATAAAAAAATACGAAACTTGGCTTAACCCCTCTTTGCTTACTCGAGATACTGTCCACATTTTTTTGACAAAATACGCTTCATTCATAACACGAAGTGTCCCAATTAGTATTCTTCCGCACAGCACTATGTTCCTGCCTCTTGCTCAACACGAGTGCGTATTTAACGACATTTTAACATCTTTATGAATTTTCAAAATACTTTTTGGATTGTTAGTTTTTGTTAGATATTTATAGAAGAGCGTGAGTGAACTATTTTCAACAGAGTGTTATAAAGCGTACATACGACAAAATAAAACACAACAGTTGGATGCCATAAAACGAATAAAAGCCAACCAAAACTTCAATACTACACGATGGATCAGTTATTTACTCTTTACAATCAGATCTTTGGTTTCTAACATACACTTACCTAAGTCGGTAATGCATGTAGTGGAAAATTTTGTACCCCTTACCCTATTCGGAACGCAATTTATGACTAAAATGAATATCAATGGTAATGAATATAGTTGTTGCCCCCATATAAACAGTACAGAAAGGATTCGAACAGCTGAATACGAGATACACGTAGCTACGTAATCGAAAGGTGTGTTTGTTGTACAAAGCACTTGAATATCGCGCTAAAAATACATCGTGCACAACATAACCATTTTTCAACGGTTAGGTATTTCTCTGGATTGAGAATTAGGCAGAGACCGCTCAACTTTACAAGAGAACGTAAAACTTTGTTTAAGTCCTTACTAGATTCATAGTAGTTTGATTTGTGGTCATTGTTTACAAACATGCTCACGATGTAAAACACCAGAAGGGTCATTGCAGAACTTAAAAAGTTGTACAAAATATCTAATAAATTCCGTCATCAATACATATCTTCAACACAATGCCATATCCTCTGAAATATTTATCAAATATTACCTAAACTTCCCTTATACTATTTCTTATTGATACATGTAAATAACCGCGTTCATCCTTATTCGAACTAATGGCACATAAAATGCCGAGGATGTCATTAAGAGCCTACACATTTAAAATTCACATCATAAAACAAAACTGTATACACGTACAGTTCCATCACCAGATGTGATTTTGGTTAGTTGCTTCTGTATCCTCATGACTTCCTCTTCAACACTCATGGTTATTTGTGAAAATTTTAAATACTTTCAGTAAATACTCAATCCGCTTCAATTCGACCCACGCACCGACCTCCCCCAAGCTCCTCCGAAAAGTTACTAGTGACACCTAACGGAACGAATTTGAACTAAGTCACAGTCATCAATGTTCAGGCAGTGCACCTACAGATATCTGTCATGAAGCTATTATCAAATATTACTATAAGGTTCACTGAAGTATGTTAAGTAAGCTGCAAATGAAGTTGTTTAAAACATACTTTAACAAATACAATTACGTCAGTCTCGTGATTATTATCAATTTTGTAAGATCACAACTTCCTAATAAAATAAGGCGGGAACTGGTGACCATAGTACACAATTTGAAAGTATACACTAAGGGGCTACTTTTTCATTGTCCAGTTATCTTTTCAGTTAACTAACTGTTAGTTAAAGTTAACCTGAACTCTAACTTTAATATCCGTTTTTCATTTGCCTTTTGACTGGTGGTTACTTAACTGGTGGTTAGTGGGAACAGAGCGACGGTTGGCAATGGATTTCTACTATTACCCCATCTAGGGAGTTGTTCAGGAATTATGAAAACAGTAGTGAGTAGAATAGAGGATAGCGCAGTAAGTTTTAAACAAAATACGCATCAAATTCGCTAGTTTCTGAAGTAAGAAATATGAATGATTGCATTAAGAAATTCGTGGAATAAAGAAACAAGGTAGTAAACACATATATGTAAAGAGTTGATTTACTATCTAAAAAAAATACGTATATGTGACGCCGACCTGGTAGCCGTGTGGGTTGGGGGCTAAGTAAGCGTGTCGAAGGTCCCGGATTCGAATCCTGGCTGGTGCATGGATCTGAATTTTAATTAGCATCGCATTCATAATCGTGACGGACCGAATTCAGTTACTAAAAATCGCCCATACAAAATTAAGTTTACAAAGTTTATTTTTACGTAGGCGTGAAGGTTTTAGATCGCTGGCCCGCATATCCTTATACATTCTGGGAAAATAGATAAACTCCACGTTATGGCCGCAGCTTCCGCGCTATATGTAAGGCTCTATACCCTTTATTTCCTTGCAAACAATTACCACACATACTTCTATAAACACCTACCGGTAACCCAGCTTCCAAAAAGTGCTACAAAAAGCTATATGCCATTATCATTTCGTTAATATGCAGTTCATCAACATATAATAAACATAGAACCGTGAGGAGTTATGGCGAAACTTCGTGTTATGAATTACGTATTTTGCCACAAGAAACACGGACAGTATTTCGGGCCAGTCAAGTGGGGTTAGTTGAACTCAAGTTCGACACTTTTTATTATACACGATGTACATGGGGTTCTAAAAATGCATGTATTAACCCCCAACGCGCAAGAAACTAAATAGTCCCTAGCACCTTTCCCTATTTCTCTCTCATTTTACACTTTATTTCTAAACTGCTACATTTAGGATTTGAACACTTCTAGGCACGTTGGGAATGTTACACTTCTCGTGTAAAGTTTACGTTTTTTGCGGCCCATAAAGTAAAGCGGAACTTAACAGGTAGTTCGAAGAACATGAGCGCGATTTCAAGCAATGACAAGCAAGAAATACAGTAATTGGAATTAATGATTTTTTCATGAAAGAGTTCATAGATAGAGAACAAATTTCTTCGGTTTTTGGATGCGTTTTATTTCGCTCGGATGCAACTAACAAAGTAATTAAGATTTTCAGTTTGGGAAGGTATATCCAAAATTAGGGCTTCAAAACAGAGTTTTGCAGTTTTGTTCCTATTTATTTTTAATTGTAAAAAAAATATGGGTTTTACTCAAGAATTTTCGGGGGTTACACATTGGGTGGTCTAACAGAATCTCTGTATTTATTTATGTATTTACTTCACAGTAATTATAAAAAAACACACAACAGGTAGTCAGCGAAGTTCATGTACTTCATGAAATTGAATATGAATATTTTAACTTTTTTTGTTACCCGCAACTAGTACTCTCGCAAGGAAAAAGGGATATGGTAAGGTGAAAAGTGGGGTAATGTTTAATAATTGTATTATTGTTTTTCATTATCATTTTATGAATATTATGTTTGCTTCATAATCATATGAATAAACTTCACTTTTGGAACCTCTGCGTCCGCCAGCTACTGATTAATGTGTACGTTCTACACTACTCATTCCCTTGTAAATAATTCACGAAGTGGGGTAAAGGAATTAATCATCTTGTTTTCATTAGCTTTATTATTTGCTGGGTAAACTTTAGTTAATGACTCACAGAAAGATGTAAAATTTGCAGCACAAATGTAAGATTTGCAACGTGAGTAGAAGTGTTGAATTGCAACATTTAACGAAGATTCGAGTCATGGAAGTATGAAACGAGAGCAAAAATTAGTTGGGACTGTTTATGTGGTTGCGTGTTGGGAATGAGCACACGGAGTTTATGAGAAACGTCATGCGCATCGCGTATAATGAACAAAATTTTGTAACCTGACCTTAAATAATCGCATTCACTCACTCGACACGTACATGATTTTTCGTAGAAAAGTAGTGTCATTCATAAATCGAAGTGTCGCTATTAGTAATTCACATGCCGCCATGTTTGTGTGTTGACCAACTGGATTGAGTATTTAACGAAATAATAATGACACAGCTTTTCGTGACACTTTTCGTATTCCTGACACTAGGAGTTTATAGAAGCGTCAGTAATAATTATTTGCAAGGGAATGAGTCGTATAGTTTGTACACATGGGTCAATAACTTGAGGAAGCTGCCAGTCATCAAGTAAAGATGATCGTTTTTCTATTATCATTATCGTTTGGGGAATATTATGAGTTTGTCTCACAATCATACGGATATTCTTTACTTTCGGGATCACAGCTTCCGTCAACTACTTATATATGTATACGTTCAGCACCACTCATTCCCTTGTAAATAATTCACACATAACATCTAGCAACAACTTGAAATCCAAAAAGCGTTTCTAAATATCATGTGTTATTATTATTTTGTTGAATAAGCACTCGTGTTGATCAATACATACAAATATGGCGACATGCGCAAGAATACTAACGACCTACTTAATATTCATACTTCATGTTATGAATTACACGTATTTTGATAGACAAATCACGGACACATGTTGAGTAGCAAAGGCAGTTAAATTTACCTTAAAACATTTTTTCATTATACGCGATGCACCTGTCTTTTAACATTCACTCAATGTGCACTCTCAACTCGAAAGCAACTAAAGTTCCAGACACTTTTTTGCTTTTTCACATTTGCATCACTACAACCTTCGTTATATTTTCCGTTTCAATGCTTACACACAAATTGAAAATATTACATTTCTTCTGTGACTTTTACATTTTTTGGAGCTCCAAAAGTAAAGTTAAACATCGCGTTTCAACAACACACACTTCCATCATTCTTGTAACTTGTACATTTTGTGGGAGTGCAAACACAAACTGACTTCATGCCCCAACCAGCACAAAACAAAATTTTTCGTACCGCACCTAACTGAATCTGAATAAAAAAATTTTTTAAAAAATATGTTAAAAAGTTGGGTAGAAGAACTGTGATGTTCTCTTTATGTGTTCTAATATAATTCTATCATCCTCTTCATCGGAAGAGGATGAATCTGAAATCTTATGCAACATCTTTCACAGGTGGCAATTGCCAAACTTTTTTAAAACTTCCAGTTAGCGCGTTAACTGGAGGAAGAAGTATGGGTTAATTTAACTACCAGTTTGCTCAGTTTAGTTAACAATTGGTTACGCCTTAACTAGTCATTGAAAAACGGGTAAACCACCAGTTAGAGTTTAACTGTTAGTTACTAGCTAACATGTACTTTAACCAGACAATGAAAAACTAGCCCTAAGAAGATTGAACATCTATTTCGAACCACGACATCAAAGTTGCTTTACATGAAAGCTTGCGTTGCTTGCTTTGCGTGTGATTTTGGTGAGCGGTGAGTAGACGATTGAAACGCATGTTTTATTGAGTGTTGTACGGAGACTGTGTCACGTGTTTCAATTAGCTATTCATCCAAATTGCACGCAAAGCAAGCAACGCTAGCTTTCATGAAAAACAGCCCTAAGACCTGATTTATATGCACGAATTAGTGAGATATGTATTACACTGTATTTTGGAATCATCCATATTCCAGGCTAGAGGTTGTAAACAGCGCCAGTGAATACTTTTGCAGAGAGGGGGAAATCCCAACAAAAATCCTCTGCTACAAATCATGCAAGCACTGCGTAACATTGCGGCATATCCCTGATGAATCTGGGGGAGACCCTGGGAAACTTCGGCCGCGGGCTTCGAATTCGAATACTTTTTATCAGGTACCTAAGACTCGGAATGTGATAGGGAAGGGGAAAGGATACGGGAAGGTGTCAGCCAGATAATAAGTTGAAGGTATCATCCGGCATTGTCCTGGTGTGACAGAAAAAAAAACTGAAAAACTCAGTGAGGACGGTCGGTCGCTAGGATTGCACCTACGAACTCCCGAATACATAGCCATGCTCTACCCACTGAGTTGCGAGGTTCAAGCCGCGTACCTACCCATGACCGATCCGAAGGCAGCGACGTTACCGCTGCGACCTAAATATCATTATATGGTTTAATGAAACGAAACATTGGGAAAGTACTGTATTGTTTGTTTCTGCTGATAATGGGCAGACAAAGAAAATGACGACTCGTTTGGGATAGAACGTATCGCCTCAGAATTCGATACCACAGCCTACTGTTACCGTTGCCGTGAATTGGAGTGAATCACATGGTCAATAGAAAAAGAAGAAATGTCAGAACTGACTTAACCTAACCAATGGTTAGTGAACTTTATATAATCTGAGAATGCTATTACGTATAAAAAAAGAAAGCTATTTCGCTGGAAAAAAAATTGAAACATCACCCCAACGGGAATCAAACCGGGTCACCCGATTAGTTGTCCGATGCGGTGCCAACAACACTAAGCAAGCACTTCCAGTAGCACACATACGTGTTTTCAACGTCGATTTTAGGTCCATTTCGTTGATCGGTTTTGTTTCGTTATCGGTTCAAAAAAAAAGTTAGTTTTAAACCATATTTCAACAAATACGTCATTGCGTTCATAAGACGTTAATACAACTTGTATTCAATATGTTATTTTCAATTATGGTATAGATTATGCTTAATGTGTTTCTTACTGATGTTATGTCAATATACGGTTGGAGCCATTGCTCCAGGGCCCCGCGCCCAAGGGGGCCCCCCAAAGACATTTTAAAAATTAATAAAAAAACATGAGAGGTTTAAAAACGACATAACTCACTCCTATATAATTTAGAAACCTTTTTGAAAATGTTAAGCGAGTGTCCACATCATAAAGATTATTTTTAATGAAGCCCCATGTATTTTCTCGCTCCAAGGTCCCCAATGGTATAATTCCGGTCCTGATAAGCATGGTGTCAGAGATGTGTAATATGATTGTTTTTTTTTAAATCGTGATTGAACAATAGAAACATCTCTATTCTAGAACTGTTAATGAGAGAAGCATGGGATTCAGTTCCTCAGGGCTCTATTTTAGGACCTATTATATTTCTTTTGTATATTAATGATTTGTCTCAGTTCACAGATTCGGAAAGTGTGGTTTTGTACGCTGATTTGAATTTGAATTTAATTTTTAAGGTCTTTAGAAAACTTTGGCTCAGGCCAGATAGATGATGGGATGATTGGTGCAATTAAAAATGCTGGGGGAAACGGGAGAACACTGAAAAGAACACGCACACAGTGTTTATCCACCAAAAAGTCCACATCACACAAGCATGGTTTGAACTGACGACCCCAAGTGCCAGAGGTGAGCGCTCTAACCGTTGAGCCACTGCGTGTTTTAGTACACTCATCAGGAAGCAGAAAGAAACTTAAAATCTCTGATTGAAAGATTAATAGAGTGGACTTCAAATAAATAGTCTACACATAAATGTAGATAAATGCAAAATCCTATATTTTCATTTTTCTCACAGACCGTTTACGTTTCCACCCGTGTAACTATAAACGAAATATTAGAATGGGATTATCACATTCTGAACTTAAAAAATTGAATGGGTGTCTGCGTCATCATAAATAGATTACAAGGTACATTCTCTTGACTAACTCTGCTCTCATTGTATTACGTAAAATTCTATGCTCTTATTAGGTTTGGAATAATATTTTGGGATGCCTCACATGTTAGTGTAAATACTAAGGAAAACCAGGAAGAATCTCAGTATGGATGGTCTGCCCCCAGTGGGACTCGAATTGATGAACCTCACTCAAAGCCTACGAAAGCATAGTACGACACACCACAACTTGCTGACAATACTAGACTGATAATTTCACGATAATGCACCCTCCCACACAGCAAAACCGGTTAAGGAAATGATTGCGTCGTTTGGCTGAGAAATCCTTCCGCATGCAGCTTACTGACCAGACTTGGCGCCTTCCGATTTTCACTTATTTGCATCCATGGGTCATGCACTTGCTGACCAGCGCTTCACATCTTACGAAAATGGCTTGATGACTGGTTTGCAGCACAAGAGGCACAGTTTTTTTTTTTTTTTTTTTTGACATCCACACATTGCCGCAATGATGGCAGAAATGTATCGCTAGCGATGGCCAATACTTCGAATAAAATAGTTCTTAGCATTGTCATCCAATCACTGTGTCTTTTCTGTACATAAATTCCGGTTTCATATTTACGCACCTGGTATACATCTAATGTATTTTCATCGTTGCACGAAATTTCAATTTGCTAAAAATTCAAACCTAGAGTTTTCAGACTTTCAGGGTAGAAAGTTCATAACCAATTCAAGAGTTCTATCCGTGCCGATTTTTAATTTTCTTCCTTGTTCATGGTTGAAAGTGCTTCATTGTTATAGGTTTGGATATTCATAACAACAATGAACAAGAAAGAAAAAAATATTTCTCGAAAACTGTAAGCAACATAACAGAAACAAAAATTGGATTTATCAGAGGAAACCTTGGTCTGTCCATACACGTCCATTACATTGCAATGCAGTGCACTATCTGCTCATAAAAAAATTAAAGAATGAAAAGTTCGCCAACCAGCCCCGGTCTCAACTATAGTTTCGGAGCTACGTGGTACTGAAAGTGTGACAAAATGGACTAAAGAGCCTCATATTAGAGGGTTACCGCAAAAGTCATAGGAACTATTTTTTTTAAATGGTAACAAATAATAATAATAATAATAAAAAAAATCTGAAATATGCAAATGGAAGGTTAGACCATACGTAAACATTACATGTAGAAAGTTGGATGAACACACATATCACCATCAGGATATGGTACGAGAAAAATGACTATAAAAAATGTCGTTTCATACGTGTTTTACTTTAACTTACAAACTACGCGTATTACAATTAAGTTATGACTGAGTAAAAGGCAGAAACACATACCCGCAGCATCTTAGAGTCTCCCAAAGAATCCAAAAGATGGCAGGATCATAATGACACCGTAATGTGACGTGGCGCTAGATGGCAGTAGTTGCCAGGAGTAGTGAACAGAGGGAAGCGGGAGTAGTGAACGACAATTTTTTCTAGTCATTTTTCTCGAGGTATATCATGATGGTGATGTATGTGTTCATCCAACTCCCTTTATGTAACGTTTACATATGAACTAACCTTCCATTTGCATATTTCAGCATTTTTTTTTTTGTTTGTTACCATTTTCGTAACAAAAAATAGTTGCCATGACTTTTGCGATAACCCTCGTATCTAAGCAGAGCTGATGTGGCTCTACTTAGATATACATAACGAAAAGTAGAGCTGATGTGGCATGGTTCCGTCAAAGACTTTAAATCTGCACTATCCAAAAATGTAATTTCAAAGTTCCGAAATGGGCGCGCTGGGATTGCCCAAAGGAATCATCCCAGAAATTCTCTGAAGTAAAGATGGGTCGAAATGAGCATTAATGGGATGGTTTTCACCAGGAAATAATAATTCGTTTGTGCCAGGTCGATATCTCAAGTATATTCCATACACCGAACGACTTTCTCAAAATGGCGTGGTTGCATTAAGGAAGAGTAAGAATTGCATAATTTCAGTGAACGTTTTTTTTTATTTGTTATCAAAGAGATTAAAGATGATTGCCCGATTGGATGCTGGGGATGACGTATGCCATCTGTAAGTCTTTTAATTAAGTTATGCTCATTTCGACCTATACCTTTACTTCAGAAATATTGCGGTATCCCCTACTTCATTTAGGGAATTCCTTGCGCGCTTATTGTGGGATTTTGAAATATGCATTTTTAAATAGAGTGGGTTTAAAATCTTGGACGGTACCATGCTGCATCAACTCTACTGTTCGTGGTGTTAGAACTATGAAACTCTAAGGTTCGTTCTCCACGCTTTCGGCACCCTGTAGCTCCGAAACTATGCACATTTAGAAAACTTGTGCCGGCCGGATTGCCGAGCGGTCTGCGGCGGTACGCCATCGGCTTGAAAGTCCTGGGTTCGAGTCCCGGCAGGGACATGGATTTTAACAGCAAAAGGCGAATCGTGACGGATCGAAGTCCAAAGTTACTAGACAGGCCCATAAAATATAAAGTTTACCATTTTTTTTTTTTTTTAAGGAAACTTGTCTGAGGAACTTTTGTTTTGTTTTATTGTCAGGAATCACCTCTAGAAGTTTGTCGATGTAGTTTTAAAACACGCTCCATATAATTACGACTAAATTTATGCTAAGTTTGCAAATAAGTCAGAATTTGGGAGAGGTCTGCGCCCTCTGAACTCACTGCCTGGATAAGCCACTGACATGTATGAAAGAATAGTATAGGTCTAGATTCTACACTAGATACATAAATCAACTATCAGAAACAATATTTAAAAAAGTGTTATCTGAGGCTTTAAAATGAAGACCCTGAATACGAAAACAAAACTCCCACAGTTGCCCGTATTTTAATTTTTCTTCTATATACAAAATATTCTACACTAATTGCGACTTTGCATCTACCTGCAAATATGTGGGTGCAGGTTGTACAAAATCTGAAGCACTTTTTAAAAGTTTGAAAATCTTATATGCTTCCATTACACTATGAATAGAACATTCCACTTTTGTTAGTTCGCTTTCGAAAATCGCAATTAGTGTAGAATATTTTGTATACAAAGAAAACTTAAAATTCTGATAACTGTGAGAGTTTTGTTTTCGTGTTCAGTGTCTTCATTTTAAAGCCTCGGATAACACTTTTGTGATATACTATCATTTCTGATAGTTGATTTATGTAGGTTTTACAATCGTCACTGCAGGAACGCAGGTTTGAGTTGCGCTGTCTGACATCCTGACTGGGGTTTATCAGGATTTTCCTCCACCAGGCAAATTTTGGTATTGTACCTAGACAAAAGTTCAGGTCACATCTCGTTTTCTTTCCATCCAACTACAGTGAAACTCGTTTACAGCGAAACCTCGCCTACAACGTCATTTTCTGTAATACCAAAATATTCTTCATAAGAAATGTGTTTTTCAACCTCGCTTAACGCGATAAACATCAATGCATCAACCTCGTATATAACGTCATTTTAAATCTCAGTTTAGAGTACGATTTTCCAAAGACCAAAGCTAATTTAAGACATATCCTGTTGCTTGATTTTGAGAACTTGAGGTTGGGTGTCCAGACAATGGGCGACTAAAGTCTTACGTCACATCCGGTAGGCACCACGATAACGCGCCATGCTACAGTCTTAACAAGCAGGTATTTAGCGGTGGGTTTGTAGTGATCCTTCGATAATCAATTCATTATGGTTTTGGGGCAGATTGTCATCTTTACACTGAAAGAGAAGCATGTTTCGTTTTTCTGTTTCCATAGGGCTGAATCTAGAAAAGTGGAAGGAGCCAATTACGTAAGTAAACATATTTTATGCAATGCCATTAAACGTAATTTTGAATGTGTTGATATGAAGATAATTCATCGTTGATTGCTGAGTTCTTGATTTTTTAAAAAAAGGCTAATTATATCTAAGAAGCTTAAACTGAAGTTGATAATTCGGTTATAGTTAAGGACTCAAGAAAATATATACTGGTGCTCAAACGAAACTTTTATTCCCCATTTTTCCGCGGCGCAAATTGATATTGTAGGTAAAGTATACAAGGAATAGTATAAATCAAAATTTCGAAACAGTAATAACACCCTTGTATGTGTTTCATGAAAACATATATTAAGATATTAACATTTGGCTACCCACCTCAACTTACTATATTTATTGTTCATAGGTACTAACTTACCCTTGAATGTGCATCAAATCTCTGTCATATGTAAGCAAAAGTACATGATTGAACTCAACATCATTTTCTATTCTTTCAATCAGTTTCCGCTCGTCACCGAAATAATCAATACTTCGAAAAAGCTTAAAACACTCCTTCCACAACTGATTTCTTCTGTCTCTGCCAGCAGACTTACGGTTTGTTTCAACTTGGCTTCCGCCGTTGCTATGGAAACCAACCGGATGTGGCGTCAAGACTTTAGTCTCCCATTTCTTTACCCTCTGCTTCTGTCAATGACCTTCGGAAACTGTTACAAGGAAGCTCCCCACACCACTGGCCTCAGACGGTCCGGTATATCTTCACTAGTTTAGAAGTTCAGCATAGCTACTAAAAGAAACGCTTTAAGTTTGGAAGAAAAAGTTGAAGTTATATATGTGAAATTGAGAATGGAAAATAAAAAGCTGATAGATGTCGTGAATGTAGTCTGATTAATTTTACTGTTCCATAGAATTTAATACGGTACTCTATTTTACGTTATGTCATTTTGTCCATCTCGCTCTGCTAAAATTGAATAAAGTACTTCGACTTTGTACTGTTAATGCCCGGCTTTCAAGTGAATATAATCTAAACTATACCTAATTAAAGTTTGTTCTACTCCATTTTCCATCTTACTCGACTGATAGCATAAAACTCTGTTACACCACCATTCAGTTATGACAATTTTTCAGGCCCCTTCGACGTCGTTATAACCCGAGTTCTTCTGTAGCAGCATAAAATATTGACGAGATTGTCTGAAGTCCTAAGCTTATGTAAACTGCATAAAATTAATTTGAAGCTTGAATCAACTTCTCGCTCCGAGTGAAGATGAAAGCTTATCACCTGTTAATAAGACATTTTTTTATAAAGCATTGGGCACCAAGAGCGAATATTGACAGTTTATTTCCAGGGGCGGTTTCACATAGTTTTATGTTTCATAATTGCCATATAATTGATAAAAGTACTTTTCTCTGTGTTAACTGTAAGATTAAGGTCAATGTAAAGATCTCCAACAAAAGATGGCAGCATTATCTCCGTATATATCTCATGTATTTTTATCGTTGCACGAAATTTCAATGCTGCTCCTACAAATTCAAGCCTAGAGAGTTAATTCATCTTCATCTCTTCTTTGTGGTAACTATCCAACAATAGAAGGAAGATAATCCTTCTGTCGAATTTGTACCATTGTTGCTTGATTTTGTTTATGATGTCCTATGTTGATAGTAAGTTGAAATTGAATTCTTGACACTTTGATATTTATCACTAGTGGTGATGGACAAATAAAACCTTTTTTAATTGATTAGTCTGAGTTTTTCTTGATATGACTTAATAAATTCAGATAAAAATACATTTTACATTGTTACTTACGTAATATTATACATTTTAATCTAGGCTTTTTTGTGTGAAAGGATATCGTTGGAAAATTTAATTAATTTTCTGAGTTATATTCTATTAATTTAGAACTATAATTGAAGAATACTATTTGGCATGAATTCTCATGTGTTGTAGATAGAATGTTAAATAGTAGTATCATTCTCATGTGTTCTTATTTTATTTATATATATATATATATATATATATATATATATATATA
>JAGDQP010029747.1:0-23130 GCA_022664845.1 Lepisma saccharinum | reverse complement strand
GGTCTTGTTATTGGTTTTGTTTCAAATACTGCCTTTAATGGACAATACAATGAAAATCCTTTCCAATTTCAACATTTTAATCTCAACAAACTTCAAGTGCAGGTTGGTTCTAAATTTTATCCACCTACTCCCTTGACTCCTGATTTTGCAAACAATTTGTTTATTCCAAGTTACCATACTTTACACAGTTCCAGTAAATAGGATTGTCCACTACACAGTTTCAGTAAATATAAGTCCAATAATTATAGTTCCAATGAATATAATGTCCACTAGACAGTTCAATGTTACTTCACAATCACTGTCTCTTAGCAATATGGTGGCGAGTGGCAATCTTTTTCCAGCAATGCTTCTTTCAACTTCCAAACACAAGTTTTCATCAGGTGCCCAATCCAAATTTTTTGCAAGGTTCATACCATCAGAATGAGATTCCAGGTACACAGCAAACAACTTCTGTTGAGTTTCCGGATTCTTTAAAATATGCTTTGTTGTTTAACGATGATTGTGTTTCCTCCCAGAGAATTGGAATAAACGAAAAACCATCCATACCCATGCAAGCATGATCACGTTGACTACCTTTTCCCTTAAAACATCCCCAGCATATAAGATGGTTTCCGGGAGTCCAATCGTTAATAGCACGCCAAATGCATGCTTCGTCAATCCATCGGGAAGTACACTTACACGCTAAAATAGTGAGTTTCACAGTGGCCTCGACTTCCTCTGCCGCTGTAACTAAGGCACTTTCGTCAATCTCTGCAAATGATGCCATGGCTATCTTCTCACAAACTGACTTCCTTCCACTTCAACTGCTATCACAATATAACTCTTCAACCAATCATGTATGTTCACCATAAAAACAAGCTCATTGGATTACTACACGCAATTTTTTGCGCATTTTCCTTTCATTCGTTTCCCATGCGCATGAGCTTTAGTCCTAGAATGTTGTTTAACCAAATAATTTTGTTCGTTAATGCCGTTGTAGTATGCAATTTTATTCATCAATTATTATTATTCATATAATGTTATATTAATTTTCATATATACTCCGTTTCCTTGTACTAAAAAAACACTGATAAGAGGTACCTATACTTTCAAATATTGACGAGTACTTCAAGTTTCTTGCATTCATATCAATGATCAACAATAATAATTTCATATCTTATTTCGTTTTAAAAAAAATTCATCTCCACCCGTTCTCCCACTTTTCTTGAACTAAATTAATGATAGGCCTGAGGCCTTGAGTTAATTAGGTCCTGTTGTGGCTTCGGTTACAATTTTTTTTTCTTTCTTTAACTCTTTTTTCTCCAACCCTTTTTTTCCCTTTTTTCAAAACTCATTAATTTTTTCTTCGTGCAAGACGAACAAGCCCGCAGGGCCAATAAGCTTCTTTCTTCCTAGCGAGGTAAAGGAGTGAGGATTTTAATTACGTAGTACGTTTTTGTGTCGCAAAAACAATTAGCGAGCTGTCAACTCCGAGAGTAAATTTGTGAAAAACAAGAATAATTAATGATTTGGTAGTACATATCTGAGATGACACTCCTCACTTGTACCAAGAAAAGGTATTTCCTTCTGGATTCAAGGGTAGGTAACAACACTGATTCGTTACATTTGGAGGTCGAGAGTGAGAGGGGAGCTTTCCGCATTATCCGAATAGCCCATTTCTGCATCCTTTCAATATTTTTTATGTTGGTTTGGTTGATTCCGTACAGAACCACACCATAGTGCTCAAGAATTGATCTAATATACGAGGTGTAGTAGTTTACTCTGTGAGTGATAGGTAGATAATTGCTTATGTACTCAAGAATCATGATTTTCGGCACAGGATTGGAGCATATCTTTTAAACTTGTTGGGTAAGCGATAGTTTCGAATCAAGAGGTGTGCCAAGATATTTCAATGTAGCACTTGTAGATATCTTATTGTTTCCTATCTGAAGTTCTCTGTCAATTACGGAACGTGTGCAGTTGTCTGTTGATAATATTAATGCTTGTGGTTTTTGCTGTGTTCACTTTTAGATTATTTGCGTTGTACCAGTTAAGTACGTAGGGAATGTTTGTTTCAAAAGTGTGAGTTAATTGATCTAAATTCTAAAGAATTAGAGTAGCAAAATAAGAGACAATCGTCAGCATACAAGTAAACCTCCATATTTTTCACAGATAATGCAAGATCATTAATGAATAAGTTGAACAATTTAGGTCCAAGAATTGATCCCTGTGGTACCCCAATTTGAATATCGGCACATTTGGAAATAGTATTACCAAGTTTCGTACTTATTACTCTATTATGTAGGTAACTTTGAAACCATTTACATGCTTTTTTAGATAAATTGAACTGGCCATATAATTTGTTCAACAGTAAATGAGGTTGCACGGTATCAAATGCTTTGCTGATATCTAAGGAACGTAGGCTACGTTTTCCAGATAAGATACAGATAAGTGGGAGGGAGGGAGTTAAAAAGGTAGAGAAGTTTGATGCAAAATACTCCAATATATACACACCACATCACATTTCTACTGAAGGTTTCTTTTTTCTTAAAGAAAAACGAGTTTCCATATCAATATATACATAACATCATATTTTAAATAAAAGTTTTAAAACAACATATTTTACATAAAAGTTTTAAAACACAAGTTCCAAGGGTCAACGCTCTTACTAGATGTAGTGTCGGCCGAGCACTCATTTTCAAAGTTAAAACTTAGAAAGAGCTTTTTAAGGAATTTTATAACATAAGACAGACTCAGTGAAATCAGCCGTCTCATTATTACATGTGCACTTAAGGATGAGATATGTTTAAGTTAAATATGCAATACTTCCGCATCGCATAAAGACCATCCATTAGATTGATTGATTGAATTGTTATTAACGTTCTAAATGAGTTGGTAAGCTTCTACAGATGGAACCTACAGAGTTTGGTCAAGTGGATTCCGAATTACTCAATGGACCCTGGCGAGAACTGAACTGGTAACCACGCGCACAGTAAGCGAGCACACTAACTTTACGATTACTCCAAGGTTCATTTTTTTTATTAGAGTTTTATGTAAGTACTTTTTCCTAAATACTAGAAATATACTAACACTACATAAAAGTATATGCTTACTGATACTGAATTTCAATTTCTATAATTTATATTTCATTATTTTTTATGAAATTTATAAATAATTTTTTTCTTTAGTAGCCTTACACTGAGTAATTCTTATAGATCATATAACATGGACATTTGATACATTAAAGTTACCAGCCACAATATACTTGAACTCAAGGGTGGATTTCGGCCATGGCATGGTTTCGCCACGCAAGGACTTAACAAAAATTATCAGACGCCAGGACGGACAAAGTAAAATCAATTATTTTCTACATAGCACAGGATATACAAGGGATTTTCCATTTAGAACCACAATATGCCTACAATGTTCCAGAATATTTGGGAGCAAGTAAAGATATTCCGAGGATATACTTTTTAGAATATTAAAAAGATATTTAAGGTTCGAATTTCAGGAATATTCTGAGAAAGTATAATTATTTTCGACGTATTCCTAGAATGTGCTTGAGATATTGCATGGAATATTCTTAGGATATGCGCTCATCCTAGACATTCAGATTTTCATATTCTACGCATTCACCAAGAATATCGTAAATATCCTTGGAATATTCCAATGTTTCACCGGGGATATTCGTAGAATGTATTTGTGCTTTATGGATTAATGAACTCCCAGTATAATAAATAAAGTACAAAGAATGAGTCAGACCAAATAATTAAACCGAAATCTACCCCTCCCTTGAATTTATGTCGAGTTAGTTAGGGTGACCAGATATACTTTTTAGTAAGTACTCTAAACTCTTTTCTGTTCGGAAATACTTACAATTATACCCTTTTCCTTATTTTTTATAACTTTTAACGTAATTTTTAAATGAAAACCTTGCAATTTCTACATTTCGAATACATTTCACAAGAAATTTAATTAAAAGTTAAACATAATTTAATCTGATGTAAGAGTGCACGTACTGGATTTTTAAGTGCATTTTTCAATGTGAAATTAATGTTTAAGTATCACGAGATCATTTGGCTGTGGTGGTTTCTGTAGCATGTGGTAACATTTCGAATTTGTTTTTAATGGCCTTTAGGCATCTAACAGTAAGGCTCAGACTAGGATAGGGGAGGACAAAGGATCTGATAAGGTCTCTGCGAGCGTTTAACTTGAAGGTATCATCCCGGCAATTACCTGATTTGACTGAGGAAAACCCTGGAAAATCTTAGTCTCCATAGTCAGCCGCTGGGATTAATCTAACGGCCTTCCGAATGCTAAGCCAACGATCTACCAGTGAGCAATGGCCTCTTGTGAGGTAACATTTCGAAAAATGTTACGTGAACTCTGTCTGTGACAGGATAATTATTAAATGATGACCAAGGCTGGAAGAATGTGAAAGAACAGCAGCTTACAATAATTGTCGTATCAATTGGGAAACTTCGGATTATATTTATCGCATCTTGAACAGAGAAATAAAATGAATTATTTATGTACATAATCTAGTGGCAGAAGATTCAAGAAAGTGGTGAAAATCAAGGCATGATCATTCATTGGGCATGCTTCGAGAAGTTATCAGCTATAATGGCAGCAATTAACAGAGTTGTATCTTATTTTCAAATAATTAATGTTTTGTGCATGCTTGCCCTATATATATAGTATACTTTTTTGTCGACAAGTTTCTGGTCAACCTAAGTTAGTTATTGACAGGAGTATGTTTTATTTGATTAGGCCCATTCTTCTTCTTGTAGATGGACCCAATAATTTTTGTTAAACCCCTGGTTAAATATCATAGGATAATGTTTCATTTGAATAACGTTTGGTATAAAAAAGCTGGTGGCATTCAGTCTTAATTAATTTCAAATGTATTATCAAACTATAGTTAAATATCGCAGGATAATATTTCATTTAAATAGCACTTGATTTATAAAAATACCGGTGGTATTTAGTCTTGATTCATTTCAAATGTATAATCAAAATACAGTATAATTAAAGAGCATAAAGATATAGGATTATGTTTCATTTAAATAACATTTTTAAAAAACGCCGCTTCGACGAGCTTCAGTCACTCGGCAAGCTTCGTAGTTTTCGAGAAGTAGGCGGAATGGTGCCCTAGTTTGCTGGCTAACGTCAAGTGTGGGGCCAGTAACTCCAACTCAGGAGCCATCTTACAGATGTTTCCTTTCACCACCGAATGATTACCATTTGATGTGTCAAGCATCTTTCCTGTCTTCACCGGGAAAAAGTATTTTACAATAGCTCACGTCAAGTACAAGTAGTAGAGTTCATTTAACTTGACATATTCTCATTAATTATTCAGCTTACATTTTTTCTAAAACGTTTTCTTCATTTTGCAAATCTTCGTTATATAGCTAGTGTTTCGTAACGTTATTTCTACAATCACACTAAAATAGGAATAATTCAATAACATATAAGCACTCATTCTTCAAGAGTCATTTGAGTTTCCTTAAAATTGTGAGTAGTTACAGAATGAATATGAAAGGAAGATAGCTAAATATCAGTCATTTCAGTGTAAAGTGATATTCAACTAATTTAGTCAGTCTAAGCAACACTCGGAAGCAGCAAAAGACATCAAAGTTATGTTAATTTTCATATCCCTTTCTCTTCTTCTTTCTATCAACTTGTTTTTGTTTTCTTTTTTCAGAAAGGAATGTACGACTATGATTTCATATTAGCGTTCACTTCTCTGGGAACCCTAATGGTGATAGTTGCCTTTGAATCTCTTGTTGTCTTCTGGATGTATGGTGTTCCTAAACTATCTTCTGATGTGTATTTTTTGCTCAATTTTGATCCGTCATCATTTTGGAGAGTATGTTGGAATGTGGCGCCATTTGTATTTATAGTAAGTTCAAAATTTGTTTGATATTAAAATAAGTTGTAGCGAATTCATTGTAGTCGAATGACGTTCACTTGGTTGTAACATCCTACTAGCAACTGCTCAAATAATTTTATTGAGAACGTAACAAATATTCACTTTTTGATTTCAAACATGATCACACCTATGAAGAATAAGTGTTCTTCAAAGCACACAAGTTTCGAGGATGAGTAGTTCACCAATCCGTTAAAATAGGTAGTGATCAGTAATTAACTATTAAGTAAATCGATACCGCGAAGCATATATGAAAGTATTTGTGTAAATTTGACAAAGGAAAGATTCTGGACGCTATTGCGTCCATCTAAATAACAGCTGCACTTATAGACTGATCAAGAAATCGAGCAGTGAAAGTTTCTCACGACTGACGTCAGATCGGGGCCACAAGGAACGACCGGCAAAACTGAGGAATATACTGAAAGGGTTATGTTAGAGGCAGGCCCGTAGCCAGAACTAGATTTAAGGACGAACAAACTACTTTACAGGAGGTGCAACAATATATATAGGGCTTAGCTTTTTGAAATAATATACGTATATTTACGCAGCAAAAATGTGATAAAAGGACATACTATAGTTCTAGAAATTGAATACGCATTCTTGTCCAAGCTTAAACGAAGAAAACATATTGTGAAAATTAATACTTTTAAATATAAACTTCATCATTATGCATTTTCCTTCCCCTTAAAAATTGTCAGTAACTAAAAGTACGAATCATATGTTTGCAAGAATCTTCTCTATGATAATAAAATCTTTCATATTTCTACATTTCGTTTCAATTATTTTTATTGCTAATGCCTGGTTATTACTCTTTCCCTTCTTTTAATCCAATATGATTTGTTGAGCTTGGATTCGTCCTCAGTCTCAATTCTAACAGAACGGATTGAACACTTCATTCCATCTGCTCATTCACTCCATTCCATTCAATTCGAATTTAATTTTGCGCAGGGTTGGAATGTTTAAAACAAAATGTTTTAAACACATGGGGTGATTGTCTTAAACATTTTGTTTAAAAGATTTGAACATTTTTTTAAACGATGTTTTAATTAAAGCCGTGTTAAAACATGTTAACTTTATTTTTCTTATTTGAAAGAATCATATAATTTTTTAGAGTAAGAGAGTATTATTTTAGTTTTATATTTACCAATAAAACATATGGTGTGCAATTTGTCCGGTGTGAAAACTAGATTCTAAAATAATGAGTATTATGGCACCGCAAGCCTACATACGGAGACATAAAATGCATTTTGTTTGTTCTTTATAGTTTGAATGCTAGAAGCAGGAAATATTAATTTTCTATCAATAATATGAAACAAGAGTCTTTATTTAAATTCTTCTTTTCTATTTGTTGTGAGAAACTGTCTGGAAAAGAGAAACCTCATTTCTGGTCAAAAATTGGTCGAAAGGCTTTTGTTCCACAATTATTTTCTATTCATCAAAAGGCTACTTTTCAAACTTATTTTATATGATCCGCGGCGTACACTCTCTAGTACATTGGGATCAATAAAATATTATTATTTATTGTTTAAATTAAATTTATAGCCATGTTCCCACTAAATAAGACGGTTTTAGACCATAATAGAATTCAATTTTGGTCGAAAACTGGTCAAAAGAATAAATTTCACAATTATTTTCTATGAGTACCTACGCATACTCCCAGGTTCTTCGTGAGCAATGTTATATTATTCCTTACGGTATAAATAAAATTTAGAGCGATGTTCCCAAATCTAAAACCTCAGTGTAGACCAAAATGGCGGTCAGTTCTGATCAAAAATTGGTTAAAGATATTTTTTTCTTTTTAGAAGCACTTGAATTGAAAGAAAATACTTAAATGCACTTAAACTTCAAAACTAGCACAGTGTCTTCACCTAAAGAAAATGTAATTATACGATAAAAGACCCCTCCTCCCGAATAGGGAGCCTGGGGAAAAATTATAAAGTAGATTGGGTAGGGTATCAAATAAAAGGTTTTTCCTACTGATAAAATTTGAAATATATTCTTGAGAAAATTTAAGGATTCGAAACTTATAGCAAAGCTTCCGCAAAAATGAAACTGTTCATAACTAAAATTAAGGCTATTTTCAATCGAAAATGGGTCATAAACTCTTCTTTGAAAGAAGAAAGTTTTCTATGTAAAAGAAAATAGCCCTTAGGTTGAAGGAAAAAATAAAACTCACCAGAACTACTGCGAGGTCGTAGAGTAGGCAACTCTACACCACTAAAACATATAAAGAGATAGTAACAGATGGTTCATGGATTCTCCTGGGGTAAAATATTCTGGAGGTAAACTAGTCCCTCATTCGGATCTCCGGGCAGAGACTGCTTCAGGGGGCTCCAAGAACAGGATTAAGAAAGACCTTAAAATATGAACGCGGACGTACGAACATTATACCAAACCGGCGCTCTTCAGGTGGTGGTACGCGAGACCGAGAAGTACGAACTGGACATTATAGCGATACAAGAAGTTCGGTGGGAGGGTCAAAATAGCACCCCACAGAGCAAGTACACTTTCTACTACGGGGGAACACAGTCAAACGATTTCGGAACATAATTCCTCATTAAGAACATTATCCTTCAGGTGGTTCAGAATATAGAGTTCGTAAACGAAAGACTATCGCACGTTACCATACGTACTCGATGGGGCAACACGGTTTTATGAAACGTCTATACTGATAACAATAAAGATATATTCTACGATGAGCTAGAAAGCTGTTTGACCGAATGCCGAAGTATAATTCGAAAATTGTGTTGTGTGATTTCAATGCAAAGGTAGGGAGGGAAGAAATATATAGACCTACTATAGGAAAATACAGCCTTTACGGGATGACCAACAACATGGAGAAAGACTAATAACTTTCGAAATTTCGAAAAATCTACTGGTAAAGAGCATGTACTTCGAACACAAATACACATGGGTATCTCAGGACGGCAAATCTCTTAACCAGCTCAATCACGTATTAGTAGATACACGAAGACACACTAACATAATGGAGGAGCGTAAGGTGACACCGACCATCAATCAGTCATCACAAAAGTAAGGGAAAAGTTATGCATCGCGAACAAAGAGAGCAAGGAGTCAAAACAATTGAAATTCGAAGTTAAACGATTAAATAATCCGAGCATAAAAGCAGATTACCAACTCCAACTCTCAAATAGGTTCGAAATCCTAGCAGACTCGAGTAATAATAATGATGATATTAATAATGAAATTGATGTAAGTGAGATGTAGGAGGCAATTCGTGAAACAATTAAGAGCGCAGCGAAGGAACGTGTAGGTGAGAACAAACAACAGGAAAACAAGCCTTGGTTTTATGAAGGATGCGTTACACTTCATGACATACGAAAACAAGCCAGGCAATGATTGCTAAGTAATAAAAGGAAAGAAGAAGTCAACCACTACAGCAACGCGAAACGAAATGCCACGCTCGGGTTCAGAAACAAAAAGCGAGAATATCTGATGCAGAAGAGTCAGGAGATAGAGGAAAACGGGAAGACAATTAACATATGAGATCTATACAAAGTGGTAAACTCGTTAAGAAAAGGTTACCTACCAGCAGAGGTTATGAATGATTAGAAATGAATGTGGAGATCTTCAGGCGGATCCGACTAAAATTGTCGATGTGTGGAAAAGTTATTTCGACAAACTTCCTAGTGTACACAACGGGGAACAAACAGAAGAATTTGAAATCCATACCGCAGAACCGTGGCTACCCGAACATAGAGATCGAGATCGAAATCGAAATATCCGTAAAGAAATTGAAAATTTTCAAATCACCAGGAATAGACAATATTCCAGCCGAATTATTTAAAGCAGTAATAAAGAAACGGCACTAATCAAGGAACTACATAAATTGGTAAGTACTATATTGAGAAAGGAGGAGCGCCCAAAGGAATGGAAAACCTCAATAATAGTTCCGATTTACAAAAAAAGCTTCAAATCGGATTGTAATAATTACCACGGAATCTTGTTACTTCCAACCTGTTACAAGGTATTAAGTAATATTCTGTTAACACGTCTAAGTGTATACGTAGATGAAATAATTGGAGATCATCAATGTAGATTTTGAAGAAATAGATCTAGGTTGGACCAGATTTTCACCTTGAAACTAATTTTGGAGAAGAAATGGGAATACAATGGGACGGTTCACCAGCTATTCATTGATTTTAAGAAAGCATATGATTCTATCAAAAGGGAAAAGTTATGCAGTATCCTGACACGATTTAGAATTCCGAAAACAATTGGTTCAGCTAGTGAAGATATGTCTCAGCGACCTCATAAGCAGAGTACGGATAGGTAATAATATTTCACACATTTTTAAGATTCGCAACGGATTGAAAAGAGGCGATGCCTTGTCACCATTACTGTTTAACTTTGCGATTTTAAGAATCTTAGAATATGCGATTTTAAAAATTAAAGGGGACAAAAAGGAACTATTAGTGAATCATGAACTCCACGGAATATAAGATTCAGCAGATATTGTAAAAATGATGAAATCGTGAGATGGGCGGGCAGGCTATGTAGCTCGGATGGGGGAAAAACGAAGATTATATTTTATCGTGGTTGGAAGGCCGCATTGAAGGAGACCATTATAAAGACCAAGACGTCGTTGGGAGGACAATATTAGAAAGATCTTCGAGAAGTAGGCGTTCGTGATGAAAACTGGCTTGATAATGCCCAGAGTAGTATACTCAACACTTGATCGCACTTTGTGGAAAATTGCACGATTTTTCCATACCTGGCTGATAGTAAGGAGTTGATTTTTCAGCGCTGTACGATACGTGGTGTCGCAGTTTTTTTTGCAATGTATAAAAGGTTACGAACACATTTTCTCATCCCCTTCGTGAAAGGTTACGGCACCTTTTTTCATCCCCTATTTAACATAGTAGAGTCGTCCTCACCCACACCCAGAGATTACAAGCCGCCGTGTCGCATTTGTTGTGGTTAGATTTAATAAAAGTCTACGAAACATTTTCATCCCTATTTACATAGCAGAGATTCCAACACGGCACAACTCTAGGCTATTTAACATAACAGAGATTACAACAGTAATCTGAAGTCAGTTCCTATGCCACACCCTACATCCTAGTCAAAGGTCAAATATTTAACAGTTTATGTTTCGGAAATGGCTATACGTATTGAAATCCTGTTTTCACATTTAATATGAGACCCTTGAACAGTATTTGCGAAAAAAGGGGTGACCTCGAGGTCAAAGGTCAAATATTGAACAGTGTACTTCGTAAATGGCTAGACATATTGAAATTCTGTTTTCAAATTTTGTATGAGACCGTTGAACAGTATTTGCGAAATAAAATGGTGACCTCGAGGTCAGAGGTCAAATATTTAACCCTGTATATCTCGTAAACGGCTATACATATTGAGATTTTGTTTTCCTATTTCGAATGAGGGAATTGAACACTATTTGTGAAAAAAGTGGTGACCTCGAGGTCAAAGGTCAAATTTGAAAAGTGCATGTTTCTACCTGTTCCTGTTTCTGAGATATGGTGGTTTGAATTTTTCGAATTTTAGACGCAGAATTGAGAAAATCACAGATTGTTTTATTCGGGTCGGTGATGCCGAATGTGAAATTTGCTTATTTCGTAAAAGACTATAGTCATTTTTTTAAAAAAAAACTATTTAACATAGCAAAAATTACACAGGGCTTCCACCATAGTCTACACTGTAACGTAAATTTGAAGTCATACCAATGTTTTGTGTATACTGCTAACTGAACTCATCTGGCTATTCATCTTTCACCAGGGACCATCCCACACACACACGCATGGCTTACGGAGAACTTAATCTCACACTAAGGACTTACACACACACACACACATGGTTTACGGAGAACTTAATCTCACTCTAAGGATAAACACACACACACACATGGTTTACGGAGAACTTAATCTCACGCCAGGGACCATTCGCAAAAACGAATAAAGCATAATATCGCTAACATTAGTGTTGACGGTTGATAATATATTTAAGAACTCATGTAGTGAATAGAAAAATGCACGACGTGCTAAATAGAGACAACAGTAGTGCCTACAAAATTGAGATATATCACCTAGAATGAGTCTATTATTACACGTATGAAATAAACAGTTTCGTTTTAGAAACTTTATATGGTACGGTATATATGCTGGATGCCCATAGCTATCCATATATTCATTGTGACCCGTATTACATATATAAATGGCAACCCAGTGCTCGCCGGGCTTATTACTAGGATCAGTATTTACAATTAACGCTGTATGTTGTGTATGAATAAAACGAGGTAATTGATCTGCAGCGTATACACGTACAAAATGACCTTGGGGCAAACTCTGTTGTAATGTAGAGTTCAAGAGTATTCAACATTTTTTTAATCAATATATATTTTTCTTTAGAAATCAATTTCCTGTTTACATGAGAATTCACCGTAAATAACAGCTGCTACAGGATATGGTAGTGCCTAGTTAAAATTTACTTCTAATCGTATACTTCCCTGTCGCTGGGGACTAGTGTGAAATGCTGCACTAGCGCTAAAATCAGGAGTTAAATCAAACACCAGTAGAGTATAACCATTAGGATATTCGGCAAGCGAAATATTAGAATAAATATCTTGATTAGAATAATAAATACCAGAACCTGTAAATAACGTAGAATACGCTTGAATATACAGCTTATTATGAAAATCTGGCTGTAGTGGTTTAAATGGCACGGGAGATCCGTCAACATATAACGTAAAAAATGACATACTGAAATGCTTAAAATTAAATAGGTTTTTCTTATATGTACCGTTGAAGGCAGAATTATTAACAAACTCGATAATAATACCTATTGGCACTATTCTGGAAAAAAATCTGGAAGTGTAGTGTCCATACATAATACCTTGAGGTAAAGTTTCTGTCTCAACCTGTACCTTTGTTACAGGATATTTTTCTCTAAATTTAGGATTTTGTAATACTTTATTTTGTGCTATTTTCACCGTGGGCGATACATTAACCTTTTTTACAAGCAGGGTTGCATCGGTAATTACAACTCGGCTTCACCGATTAGACAAAATACCGGTTTGCCATGAATCAGCTTAATACGTAACTATACACCACTCAATAGAAATTTCTCCTGATTGAAAATATCACCGTGAATATACTCGAGTAATTCAAAGGGCTGACTTAACCCTGTTAGAAGAGAGCGTTGTTTGAAACCAGAGCTACAACTATCAGCCACACTGTCCATATGCCCGGTCGTATATTTAAACCACATTGCCGTCTGAAGGTGAGATGTTTTTGCATTCGCATTATAATTCAATAGTTTTTCAATATACGAGCGGTATGGATATGTGTGGGAAGAATAGAAAATTAGTTGATTATTAAGATATATCTGTACCTCGCTGAACACAGAGCTGAGAAAATAGTTTACAGGGCCGATTTTCTTATCGGCATAAGTTAAACCAGAACCGTCAATTTTAGTATTCTAGCATAATATGTAGCATTGTATGTTGTAAATCAATCTAATCATCACCATGGCCGGGGACTACAAACTATCAGAGCACTATCAGCTATTGACACCACCGGCTTATACGGCACTGTTTTATTACCAATGAGGGCAGAACCGCAAATAGATTTAATTCTGATTCCGTACACTCACACTGCATTTTGCTGCTATTAATACCCTAAATAGTTTATTTTTATAATACCATATTACGTCTACGAAAATGTTGTTTTACACGTACACTGCCATATCGAAAAGGAAGTGGATTACTCGTGCTATCTCTTAACTCAATAATAATTTGACCAAACTGTTTACCTTGTACGGGAACATAATTAGGATTTTCAAAGATATATACATTACTAGTAGCATACTCTTTAATATTTGTATTTATAATATGCAGAAGTGGCGCAGCAATATCGCCTACCAGCTGAGGTTCTAAATATCACTGTAAATATACATGTGTACGGGTAGCGATTTCTGTAAATCAGGCGCATATCGTACATGATGGACAAATGCGATATTTTCTTGTTGTATATGATCAAAACCTAGTATTTTGGCTAATTCAGCTGATAGAAGTACTTCTTTTACACTCTCGTCATATTTTCTTACTCTAGTGACCTCAATGTGTTTTACCGAAGCGTTAACTTTTAATTGTAAATTCAATTTATCGCTTTTATAGTTAATTTGAGATAGAATTCCGTCAACGTAATAATAATGTCCGGGCATTATTTTAATTACGTTCCAGCTTTCTTTATCCGATCCCCTGTAATATATATTATAAGCATATTTGGAAACATTTTGAAATGACCCGGTACAATGCACTTTGAGAACAGCTGTTTCCCACACACCTTTCTCCAGAACAAGAGCATGATAGTTGTGTAGTATAATATATGAGGGTGTTTTCCGGGAAATATTCCATATAACTATTGCTGGGTAATGTGAGGTAAAAACTATACACTCCATAAAAATCTCTTTTCTTTGTCCTTTTTTTCTTTGCACCACCTCCTGTTTTGTTACTTTTACGTTTTCCTCCTCCTACCAACACCTGATTTATTTTGTTTTCTGCTTTATTCTTTAAATTACTATTTGCTTCCAGCCAGCGTGATTTTAAAGCTTCTTCAACGGGTCTACTACTATCTAGAACGTCACCGGCTACATTAAGTACAGTACGTAACGACTCTTTACCAAAAGTTTTTGCACATTGTTTTAATAATGGAAAAACAGTACGGAGTAAACCACCTAGAAAACTGCCAATATCATATTATATACATTATAACCACTGCCTGCTTGATGAGAATAAAATTGCAAGTAAGGATCATTAATTATTTTTGCTATATATACAAATATAACACTAGTTTACAATATTGTATTATTATTATTAATACCATCCTTTTTCAGGCATAGAAAAGTTTTATTTCCATTTTATTACCACACACATCTACGCGACTTCCTAATAGCGGGCAGTATGGACTCCACCGTTTATGTTCTTTCAAGGGGATATTATAAGATTACCAATTACCTAATTCTAAACTACAAAATGCACATCTTACAATATCCGGTGATCTAACAAAATAAAAAACACACACTGTAAGTTGACGTGGTGGAACTTTCCGTTGCCCCTGTCTTTTAAATATTGCTAACCGTTCGTTAAATAGGGTGCTGGAATCCATGAATTAAAAGAAGCAGGATAACCCCGCCACCAAACAAGTATTCAATTACCTTCAGCTGCTAAAATTTCATCTATTTCATAAACTTCGGGCAGCAGCACCGCTTGTATTTCCTCTTCATAAAATTTACCCCTAATCGTGTCACCGTTTAAATCCTCTAATACATAAACCACTTTCTTATCCGTACACTTTATATGTTTTATTTTAAATATTTCCAGCATCCAATTTTCTTTGTACCCTTTTGCAAAATGTCGTTTCGCCTTAGTAATTCGCACATCTTCTTTATATTTTTTTACCTTAACGCTAGCACTAGTCGCATTCATCAGTCTATTACACACTTGTTTAAACGTATCTTGATTCACAAGAGCTGGCGTTAACTTATATGCGGTGTGCGGTCTAGCATTATGCCCTTGAATTAGTTTCGCCAATACATCAATATAACGATATGTTTTTATAGAAGTAAAATATTTCCACATTCTTTGCTTCAGACTGCGATTTAGACGTTCTACGAGGCTTGCCTTAATATCTGGGTTTTCGGCTGTGGAAAAACGAATATTATATTTTTGAGGAACGTTTAAAATGTCTTATTTAGAAATTCTGTACCTTTATCTGTTTGTAGACGTATGGGTCTGCGGTTGGGGGTAGATGCAAATATTTTTTTGAATGCCTCTTTAATTAATATGTTCACCTGTTTTACTACGAACAGGCACAGCCCATGCATAGCGGCTAAGTAGATCAATCACTGTTACAATATACCTGTAGCCGTCATTATATTTTTGGAGACTTTGTAAATCCACCAGATCCGCTTGCAACTGATCGTCGATGTTAAACACAAGATAGAGGTTGCGTTGAAAACGTTTTCGCTCTGGTTTATGCAATGTATATGCCATGCCGGTTGCTCTTTTAACCACTCTTCCACTTGGTGTAAAGGTGTTGATTTCTTTACAGGCTGCCATAATGCCTGGGCCGTTGAAAACGAGGAAGGATGTGGCGGGTTGTAGTAAACAGTTTCCAGCTTTTTCATAGTTTATAGTTGCGCCATCCTACAGCTATAGCAAAGCTCAAGTCAAGTTTGAAGACAGTAAAATTGGAAAGGCAAGAAAAATACGCTTTGAAGCAATATACATAACTGAAAAACATAATTTAGACAAAATGATGTATGAACATATATACATTTTATTGTCTAATACGTTCATGTGTTATTGAGCGTGAGATGAATGATGATGATATGAAAAAGAGTATAATATTTTCTTTTACTCTTTAATGTGGTGTTAATGTTAATTGTCATGTTTGTTGTTAAGTAATTTGTTAAGAAGAAAAGGAGAGAAAAATAAGAATGTATAAAATATAAATATTAAAAGGATAAAAAAGTGAAATTAAAAAATGAAGAGATTAACAAGTATTTGAACACTGAAATATTAATTTCATTTGTGATCGACGGGGATAATAATGATATGGGTACATGTACATGGGTTCATGGACATGAAGGATGAAAGGATAAGGAAAGAATGCGTTTCAATTTATTAATTTGAATTTGAATATGGAAATAATTATTTACATTGTTGTGTTATAAATGTTCCGCAAGACCAGAACGGTGCTCTTTATTCAAGATTCATGGACTTGGCTCCTGGAATACGATTTATGACTTCTGATTCAGCATATCTACTTGGCTCCGCCATCTCTACCGAGGCCCTACGGAGTCTACTGATTGAGAAGATTTCTAAACTTGAATTTTTCTTTTCCCGCTTATCTTCGATTTCAACATATTCAGCATTCTATCTACTTCGTGCTTCCTTTTCCATCCCCCGATTAATGTACTTTTTACGTTGTTCTCCTTCTTGGCGGGAAGAGTCCTTATTACAGAGTTACGATTGTGTTTTACAGGCAGGCCTCGAATCGATCCTTAATTGTTCTTTGAGTGGCAAGGCTTGGTTACAGGCTACCCTACCCGTTCGGTCAGGTGGACTTGGCATTCGTCGGGCCATGGATTTGGCGATTCCGTCCTTTTTAGCGTCTTTCCATGGTTCTCGTCGTCTCGTTGAGTCGATCCTTCCACTGGGCCTTTGCCTCGACCCGGACGCCTCTATTCAAGATTGTTCAGCAAAATGGTCTACGTTAAGTGGATCAAGTTCTCCTCTTTTGGATGTCAATAGCTCTCAGTCTTCTTGGGACGATCCTATCATCAAATGTACACAATCGCAGTTACTACAATCCGCTACTTGTCTTGAAGATAAAGCCAGGCTACTAGCAGCGTATTCACCTGAGTCCGGTGCTTGGCTCCAAGCTTTACCTTCTCCTCCTCTTGGCCTACATCTTTCGAATGAAAGCTTCCGGGTTGCTGTTGCCTTACGTTTAAGAGCAGACGTCTGTGTACCTCATCGTTGTCCAGCCTGTGGAGCATTCATGGATCAACGGGGCCTTCACGGTCTCTCTTGTATCAGGAGTGCTGGTAGACACATGCGTCATTCTAGTGTCAATGATGTCATCCTCAGAGCTCTAGTTTCTGCTAATGTACCATCGGTACGAGAACTATCTGGCTGTAGCCGCTTCGAAAGTAAGAGACCTAATGGAATGACACTAGTTCCATGGAAGAGAGGAAGACCTCTATTATGGGATTTCACCTGCGCTGATACATTCGCCATTTCAAATGTTACTCATTCTTCCTTGAAAGCGGGTGGTGCTGCTATTCGTAGAGAGGCCGATAAAAATCGAAAATATTCTAATCTACTTGCACAGTATATTTTTGTTGCGATCGCAATTAAGTCAAGTGGTACTTGGGGCACGGCAGGCCTTAATTTTATTAAAGAAGTTGGTCGGCGAATACAGATCGTTTCAGGTGATGCTCGCTCGACCACCTTCCTAATCCAGCGCCTCAGTATCGCAATTCAGCGAGGGAATATATCTTCTATTCTTGGTACGTTGCCTCATGGCAAGGCATTAGACGAGATTTTCCTGCTTTAAAGATTTTTTTTTTTTTTAGATTTTGTTTAAATACAATTGTTATTTTATTCTTTAATATAACTCGAGCTAGCATTTTTGTAATCTGCCACAACGTTTATGAATTATAATATAGTGAAGATAAAAAAAAAATAATTTTAATTAATATTGTTTGCAATATATAATGGAATTTTGAAGATATACTGTTGAGTGATGTCATTGTTATGAGGCAACTAAAATATATTCGAAACGTCTTTTTATTGAATTTGAACAACTTAATTATGGATATGTCTTGACAATGGTAATTCAATGCGATAATATACGAGAAAATAATATTAATTTATTGAACCGAATATAAGGAAGTGTTGTTCAAGAGAAATAACGTAACATTTAATTGCAGTTAAAGAATTATTTAATTGGCAAAAACAAAATATTTGTTTATATCAGAAAATTTTAGAAATTAATCTGGGAAGTGATAATGTCACGAAGATTTATGTTTTACAAGCACGTAAAGAATGATGTTTGGTTTTCTTTGTAGAGATTATGAAGAAAATAGAACTTAACTTTTGATTTAATAAATCAATTGTTCCTTTGCATTCGGGTAAAACCAAATATTTTATTTCACGCTTTCGCGTTTAGTTACGTGAGGGAGGGTGCAGTGCCTTAATTGGCTCTATTATCTTCCCTCATTGCATACTAAAATACTAATCTTGATTGGGGTTTTTACGAAAGTTGTGCGAGTAGTCTCCATTGCTACCACAAGAGGGAGGATTAGGCGTTAAGCAAACTTGGGGCAGTTAAAGCATCTTGTCCCCGAACGAGATTAGTTAGACTTATGGATCATCGCTTTTGTCTGATAGAGAAACCGGCATACCCTCAAGAAATCCAATGTTAGATGCACGAACGAAAATCCCTGTGATATTTTTATTAAGAATCTTATTTACTTGCACTGAGATAGCTGGTGTTAACAAGAAGTATTCGACGACGAAGTTTATTTAAAGGAATAATAAATTAAAGTTTTCTTCTATCGACGAAGTATTTATTATATATTATATTGACATGTCTACAAGTCTACGGTTATCAAGACTAATTTTTTATTTCATAGTTCATTTTTTGATTTCCTGTTTTTCCATTTCATTTATAATTAATAATATTATTTCACCATCCCTAATGTGAACATTGCCAGGTTCCAAACTCTGCACAGTATTTTAAATATATTTTTCTCATTGTACATTTTGAGGCCCCAGTCAATCTTTGCCGTTTCTGAACTCATGTTTTCAGTGAATTTGAAAAGTTGTCCACAAAAAATTTGGGGTCTCCTATATTCTGTAAAGGTACGTCCACAAAAATTTGGGCTGAAATACGGATCGTCTAAAATTTTGAGACCCCCTATTTTGTTTAAAATGCGCCCACAAAATAATGTGAACTGAAACACAGATCCGTCAGTGGCTGTCTATCCTATATATACAATTTATCTTAAGGTTAAGTTTTTTCTATGTTCACCTGTCGTTCACCCCCGTTTATTTATCGCTCACCTCCGTTCACTTTAAGGTTAACGAGAAAAAAATTCACCAAACAATTGGCAAGAAAAATCCAAAAAGTGGCAAAAATAACTAAAAATTGAGCAAACTAACTATACACGCAAGTGAGCTAAAAATAAACTAAAAATTGCGGAATATTTAGGCGAGGTGAAAGCGGCATAATGCAATTATTTATATGAATTACTTTATTTAGCAAAAATTTTAGGAATTCCAAATGTGTAGGAAAAGTGAAACTATATATAATGGAAAATGGCCGCCGTCTTTTTATTTTAGCAGTTTTACTTTAGTATAAATTTGGAATCCCCAAAATCCTTTTCTGAAATAATAAATCATATTCGTATTTAGTCGAAAACAACGTTTTCATTTTATACGCTATAATATGGCACACTTAAGAAAATCTTCATTTTTCAGGGCCCCTTTCTGGCCTACAGGTTCCCAATTTTGGGGAAGGGTTATGATAAAATTACCGTTTCTTTAGGCTAAGTATAGTAAGTAAAAAAAAAAAAGTACCTGTTTTCAAGTCAGATTTATATTTTTGTGTCAACATAAAGATTTCCTTTCTTTTTTAAAATAAAATTTAAAAAATAAAAGGTATTTGACTAATTTTGAACCAAAAATGGACAGCATTTTGGTGTACCTAACGTTCCTTTCTGAAGAAAATAACTCATATTGCTATTCACTTAAAGAAATCTTTTCATTTGATACTTTATGCAATCTATTTTATAAGATTCCATTTTTCTGTGCACAATGTTCGAGTGTTCAGACTCCCAATATTTTTAAGGGGAAGCGCGTTTATCGTATAATTACCGTTTCCGTGGACTGAAGCAATAACACAGTGCCGATTTTGAAGTTTTAAATATTTTTCTCTAAACTCAAGTACATTTTCAAAGAGAAATACAATAAAATACACCTTGACAAATTTTCCACCAAAAATGGCCGCTACTTTTGTAATAAGTTAATTTTATTTCTTAAGAACAATGGTATATTTTTTATATCATAAGGAATAATAATATATAATTTGTCCTGAAAATCAGGCGGTGTACATAGAGGTCATAGAATTATAAAACCACCACTAGAGTCAGGATTGGCGCTGCTAATGCGGCGCTACTTGATAGTTGAGCGAGAGTATGTTTGTTTGGCAACAACACGTAGTATCACCTGTTATCATATAGCTGCCATGCTTCGCTCTTTGGCATTGTTTGTTATAGTTATTTCGTTTGAATTTGAGAAGAAAATGCCGAACTCTTTTGCAGCTTACGGTTGTAATGAGAAATATAAGAAAGGAAATATTGTATCGTTTCACAAATAAATGATCATTTAAAATTATTCCGTGAAAAATATTTCATTATGTAAGACGCTCTTTCGTGCAGTTTATGTCTGCTAGCAATGTAAAAGTAAACACACATCTTTGATTAGAATTATTTGATGCGAAGGTATTTTATAGTGTTAGATCCATAGCTATGAAACTATCCCTCAATGCCAAAGAGAGATCTCCATAGTAATAAGTATTTTTACACTCAGAAATACTGGATCGTTTTCATTGAGGCCTATTGGAAATAAAGTGGTTATATTGGCGTAGAAAAAAAAACGACAATTATACCTGTTTATTTAAAATTTAAATAGTTCGAAGACCATAATGTGTTGTTGGATTTTATTTACGGCCATTAGGCACCTAAGACTTAGGCCGGGATTGGGGAAGGGAAAGGATTCGGGAAGACGTTGACCAGGGCCTAATGATGAGGGTGGGAAAAACCTCAGTCAGGATGGTCAGACGCTAGAATCGAACCCATGACCTCCCGAATGCTACACCGACGCTCTACCACTGAGCTACAGCGGTTCGATAAGTAATGTGCTGTTGAAAAGACTTGTTAAATTATTAAGAACAATGATGATGATGATGATGATGATGATGAGTATTCTGCCCGAAGGCAAGTATTGACCTGAAGGTCCCAGAGCTAGGTGACCCGATGGCGATTTGCCATTGCCTTCCATCGCATGAATATGACAAAGATGGAGCCTACAGTTTAACGTGGATCCCGAACCACTTGTGTTCCCGCCGGAAATCAAACCAGGAACACTTTGATTACACTATTAAGAACAAAAGAAACCTAAATTTAACATAACAACAAAACTAGATAAGGAACACTTCTTATCGATCACCCTGATCGGCAATAGGAATACTCTTGAATTATATATAGGCCTACCTACGGTCCTACAATCGGACACAATAATATACTTATTAGTTGTTTGTATTGTTTATAATATAAAGTTAAAACAGAACATTTGAAAAGCTTGAAGAAACAATGACGTTTCAATATTTTTAAGACTTTTGCCCTAAATTTTAATACACTCTTCTTCATTCCATCGAGCTCTACGTAAACAGTACTGGAGTGACTGCTTAGTATCAAAAGATAGACGCCAGACCAAATATTTAATCTCGTTTGTCCACTTCTAGTCTAAATCAATATGGACCAAAGTTTCGGTTCTAACTCAGTTTTTAGGCAGATTTCGAAGGAAAAAAATCCCTTTCGGTAGGCCTACAGGCTGAGGTAGATTCCGAAGTTTTTTTATTTTCAAAAATTCAAATCTCGCCTTATATGAGAGCTATCAAGAAACTATTTATTGTTTTGTAGATTATTCGTCAAGAGCTGTTCAACGATACCTCACAAGACATATATATATATATATATATATACTCGCTTTGTTTCGCTTGGAACGCTGCCCCCAGACCCCCGTAGGGGGTACGGCCCCCAACTTCAGTGCTTTTGAGAGGATGCGTCTAATTTATCATAACCAAAATCTCACTGCAGCACTACACCATCATGGTATCCATCTGTACCCTCCCACGTGGGGCTGCGCCATAAATTTTACCACATTTATTGTAACCTACTCTTGGTCATACACCTTCAAAGAAAATTTCGTTTCTCTACCTTCAATAATTTGGAAATTGGGTTTTTGGGGCGGCCATTTTGGATCCAAGTTGACTACTTTTTGAAAGTTTTCTTATATTGTCGTGACCTACTTGTGATGGTACAACTTCAAGTAAAATTTCATTTATCCAGCTCAAACGGTGTTCAAAATGGGATTTTGGGCGTCCATTTTGGATCCAAGATGGCGATTTTTCCGAAATGTTGTAATTTTTCCCTAAACTACTCGTCATAATACACCTTTATGCCAAATTTCGTATCTCTAGCTCAAACGGTGTGGAAAGTCTTTCTTTAGGTCCGCCATTTTGGATCCAAGAAGGCGTCTTTGGATACGTCATGTAATATTTGAGTAACATACAAATGATAATGTATAGTGTTACCAAATTTGATGTTTCTAACTGGAGCCGTTTAGGCTGTGTATTATATACAACAATGGGTTCGGCGGCCATTTTGGATCCAAGATGGCGACCGATTTAGCTCATTAACGAACTTAACCGAGCTATTAAGCCTAGAAACAACATATAAAAATTTGGTTCAAATATCTTCAAAGTCATGGCCGCTAGCGTGTTAATATATATATATATATATATATATATATATATATATATATGGGCAGGTCACATAGCTAGACGAACAGATGGAAGGTGGACGACAAATGTACTACAGTGGATTCCTAG